>JADDOH010000230.1:0-200877 GCA_016648135.1 Agrypnia vestita
GATTTTTGCGGTGTGCGTTTAGTATCTATAATAATAGTCTGTATCAAGATGCATTATAAAAATCTTTGTATAAGAGAATTATGTGTTTTGACTTATACACCGCTAGAACATAATAACTATTAATGAAAACAAAGCTGTAATTCAAACATATAAAAAAAATGCAGTTCTGAAGGGTTAGCACTTTCATAAAAGTAAATATGTAAACTAACGGTATCAGATGGTGCTGTTTACACGCTTACAAAAAAATGCTAAGATTTCGCGATAATTTTATTTGTTGTGAAGGTTTAATTTTAAAAAATGTTCTTCGGCTTTCGCAGCCGCGTAGAATCTGCACCGACTTGCTATGACATCTAAAACGTAAAACGCGCCAAAATATCCCAGAAAACTCGAACCGGCAAGTTAAATTGGTATTTTTTGAAAAACTGAAGCAAATTAATAAAAATAATAATTTATATTCCAGCGTAGCCATGTTGATAGGGCAAGACCTGGTCCGCCATGTATATGAGTAGTAAGTAATACGTGTAATTCTTATTTTTTAATATAAAATATAAAAAATTACGAAGAAAAAATGCCTATAATAATAAAATATTAAAATGGACTATTATTTTTAGAACACCCTAATATTATGTATTTGCTAGCTGGAAAGCTCATTCAAGGACTAAAATATTAACCAAATATTTGAATATAGCAAACTACTTTTTATTTGCGTATGTTAAGATACTTACTCTGAATTTGGATGACAACAAATATTTTTTTATAATTTTTTCAAATAAGATTAAATTTTGAAAAAATATATTACTTTAATATAACTAGTACCTTACATATGTCTGCCTACCTATATAGATTTAGATTACTACAGAATTTTTATGTTGACAAAAATATATATCAAAATTAGAACCGTTATAATAACCAAATTGTACAATAAGATATTTATATATGTTGGTACTAGAGAGCCAAATATTCGCAAAAGACGATATGTTTCTTAGAAGATTGCTAAAAAAATTACTTTTATTAAGATTGGTAAATTGGTATTCAATTTTACTAATATTTCTCTGCAAAGAAGAAATACAAAAATTATTATTGCTACTAATTAACACCTCAGACCCCCCCTCCCCTCACCATCCCCTCGTCATTCTCTTCACCGTAACACACTTGCATGGTTTAACTTTTTTATTTTTTAGTACGCAAACAATCCTGATGAAGAGAACATTGTTCTCGAAACATGCAGATTGTATAATCTAATCAAGTGGTGAAAACAAAGTGATTTGTGTTCCATTTTAATAATTATGTCACCACAAAGATCAAGCCTTCATTCAGAAGATAAAATATTCTTCGAACAATTAGAAATTAATAAACTCGGAAAAATAAAATGCTGAATAAACTGCACGCGGTAACCTTTGAACAGATAATATAATTAAAGGTTGCGATATTTATACTTAAAATCTTCACTGGCAACATTTCGGTAAAACTTAGAAAAAAAATTACGCAAATCAATATGGTACAGAAAGAGTTAGAATAACAAATATATTCAGAAACAATTCATTTGCAAATCACAAAAAGCTGTGATGTACAATGCAATGAAGGTCTTTAATGAAATGCCAATGAAAATAAGAAAGAAACGACAAATGTCTTAATTTTAAACAAAATTCAGAAAATATTTCATGCATAACTTTAGATTGAAAATAACTGTGTATTTTTTTTTTAGTAGTTACCGATAGTTTATTTATTTATTTATTTATTTAACGCCCTTATGGGCTTTTACAAATATACAGAATATTTTTTTAAAAAATAACATAAGACAGTTAAAATAATAATACAGTTAAAAGTTACAATATTAATAGTTAAAAGGTAATAATACATAAAAACATAAGACAGATATAATAATAATAAAGTTAAAGGTATAAATAATAATAGTTAAAGGTAAAATAGAAAAATTTATTGTCCATTTCCATTTCGTTGAGATGTAAACAATTGTATCAGCTTTGTCCTATAAACAGTTATACTATCAGCAAAAATATCAGCCGCCTCTGCATGGTTATTCCCTAATGAGTGTAATCTGGGAATTACAGAGTTTGCTAATGCATTAGTTCTGACATTTCCACTATAATAGAACAATGCACTGTGTCTTGATGACCTCGATGGAGCATATAAGTCGATCAGAATAATAATCTGGGGGCAATCAATCAAACTATTTACGATCCTATAAAGAAATATTAGGTCTGTTACAGTACGTCTCACAAACAAGTTTAAAAGTTGTAAATAACTAAGGAGATATTCATAATTGGTATCTCCCAAGCGTATATTTAATTTGTAATTAATAAATCTTAAGATTTTTTTTTGGACTCGTTCAATTGCCGTTGAATGATTAACATAGTGAGGCGACCAAATGATCGAGTTATATTCAACCTGAGGTCTGACAAGAGAAATGTAGAGGACTTTATAAGTGCGCAGGTCTGTAAAGTTTTGTGCAGTTCTTAAAACAAATCCCCACATTTTGAGACCTTTATTAGTTATCAAGTCAATGTGGGGAATGAATGATAATTTAGTATCAAAAATTACTCCCAGATCACTTATCTCCTCAACTGATACAAGGTTTACATCATTAATTTTGTAGGTGAATTTAATAGGAATCTTTTTTTTGTAAAAGTAATAGATTGGCACTTGGAGATATTTAGATAAAGTTGATTGTTTGTTTATATTTGAGATAATGATTTTGTTGCACTTATAATGCACTTATATTATATATAATGCACTTATAATTAGACTTGCGAACAGATTTAAGCAGTAAGACTTTTTTACCAAATTTAATTAAATCAAACATATTTAAAAATATATTTTGAAAGGTCACTTAAGTTCGTCTGTTGAGACTGAAAGAAATAATAGTGATATCAAGCTAGGGAGTCGTTTGTAGAAAGGTATATTGATTATCATCTCGCTAGTTAGTAGGTACTTACTAACATCTCGCTTTTTTTATGTGCCAGCTTTCAAGGACTCTGTATGGAGTGTTTCATGTGGCATATGAAGTGTTCTTGTATATCCATACCCGTGCATTATACTACTTATGCTTACTGTATCTTTACTTACTGTATACTTACTGTACCTTCTTGATATGTTATTGCTATATATTAATATTGATAATATTTTCTACTTTCTTATTTTGTGTCTATATTTTTATTTAATAACAGAAAGCAACAAGATCTAACTCTTTACACTAATACAGTACGTTACAGAGCTTAACCACGATACTTTACAGCTTTTCTGCCAACATTAGAGTCGAAATCGTTCAATTCAAGTCAATTTTATTTAATAAATATTTAAAAAAAAAAAACCTTGCAGAAAAATCTGAGTTTAATTTCCGAAAAGCATTATCATTTTTATTGACTTGTATAAAAGCGAATGAATTTTAAATATTCGATATCAGTTACTTTCAAGAGTACCGCATCTTTTTATGGACTAGCTCTGTTACAGCCTTTATAATTACTAGTAGTTTACAGGGTCTGTGATGGGTTGGCCCTGAAAATTATTGGATACTGCGTAAGAAGAAATAATTAAGTAACTTAATCTATTACCTTTTTTTAAATTAATTAAAATAAAAAGAAAAACATAAAAATTTGTGGTTTGTATGTATTTTTTATTGTAAAACAATATTAAAGGATACAAAGGTTATAATATCATAAACAAAGCAAGGATCCAAATAGAGCCCAATAACAAAATATTTTAAGGTTTTTGGTTTGGTTTTGAAGACGGATCATTTGTTCTAAAATTAAGTTCATCTAATCAGGGTCTAAAAGTAAAAATATTCATATTTATTTCACGCAGCCAACTATTATTTTAATTGTAGTATCGTTCTACTAAATAATCAAGACAGATCGGAACATTTAAAGTTTTCACAAGAAGATGTCGTGGTATTGAAGTGCGTATTGTTGTAGCATCCATGTAAGATTGGGACGCTCCCCGGAAGTTTGCATTCGTAGTAGTTATTACAGTTTTCGGGGTCGTAGAACAACCCCGAAGTTATGCACTTGCCATCATCCCCCGCGGCTGGGGGTGGCAGCGGGACCCCTTCGCAGGCCGACCCGTTGTACTGCTTGTCGTACGGACAAGCGAAGATCTGCGGGAAGCTCTTCTCCGGAGATGGAAGGCAGATGTAGTAGAGACTCGGGTTTAGCGCCAGGACGCCCGTCTGCCGAGGAGACGTGCAAGGAGGCGCCACAGGAGGACACGTTCCATCAACAGCCTTCAATCTGCACAGCGTTGTCAGAGGATCGAAGTAGTATCCCGGTTCGCAGAACCTTTTTATCGAGACTTCGTCTACCTCGGTCGAATTTTCGAAGTTTTTGCATATGTGGTATTCGAAGCAGTTCAGCGCATCGGGAAATATCCCGACTTGGCGGCATTTGAACGTGTAGTCCTCGATGCCGGGGTCGCAGGAAGGGTTGGGAAGAGAGGTACAGGTTCCGGTGGACTGCAGACACGTGGTGCCGGGCTGGCAGGTGTACATGAACTCCTCCAGCCAGTGGCCCCCTTGGAGCTCGATGCAGAAAGATACGTTGACGCAACTCTGACACATGAATCCGGGCTTGCTGCAGGTAACATTTTCGAATTCTCTGGACAGCTCAGTATCTGTTGATTCCTGAGAAATAACATAATGGGCATTAAAATAAGTATTTTTGCATTTATTGTTAACATACACGGTTATAAAGCTTTTAAAAGTAGGTACATAAACTAATTGATAATAAAATCACAGACTAAATAAAGTAAAAGAAAGGAATACGTGGGTTAGCAGAATAAAAGAGTGCAGTATACAGTACACGTAAAATAATTAAAGTACATAAAAAGTTTTAGAAAAATTCTGTTTATAGTACAAGCAAAATCAGACAGCGGATCCCAATAATTATTACATTGTAAAACATTAAGTATTGAAAAAATAAAAAAGTAAGTACAAACAAGCCCATTAAACAATTGTAAACCAAATTAAAAATGTAAATTATAAATTCAAAGTAATTTGAAGGAGGAAAATTTTCAATCAATGAACATTTGTAGCGATGTAAATGATAGATAAGCATGTTCATTAACGTGCCTGTTTTATCTTTTTATCTGTCAATTTAATACGTTAATTGTATTTCCAGACTAGCAGGGATAAGTTATGCTCGACTAAACTATTCAAAATATAGAAAAACTATAGTTTGAAAACAATAACACACTATTTTCTTTCCAATCTCTATGTATAGAGCAAAGAATTTTACTTAGGCTTTCCGAAGAGTTATTTATTTTGTACAATAAAAAAAATTTCAGATATGTAAGGAAACATCCAGAAAGGGTCTAGACTGGTTGACTCATACAGAAACAGCGCAAGACACGGGAACGTGGAAACACCTTATCGAGTCTTTGGGCCCCCGACTCTACCAGGACAAAGGAATGAAGATGATGATTATGAAGAAAACATGCAGAGAAATGTCAGATCTTGAAGAACAAAGAAGAATATTAAGGAGCAACAAACAGATTGAACAAAACTCAAAAACTTCAAGATTATCTACAGA
Source organism: Agrypnia vestita (assembly GCA_016648135.1). NCBI lineage: Eukaryota > Metazoa > Arthropoda > Insecta > Trichoptera > Phryganeidae > Agrypnia > Agrypnia vestita. The sequence goes on from JADDOH010000230.1 coordinate 5,541, forward strand.
ACAGAGCATCAGAAATGTAATTCCTGGCCTAGAGTGATCGCTTTCCTCACGAATGCCATCCATGTAGGGGATTTCGATACGTGAATTGAATCGAATCGAACTTGAAGACACTGGACACAGCAGGAAAATAGATGCTATTAATTAGTGAACACCTCGAACATGTGAAATGTGGACAGGTTTAACTCCCCTGGACAGATGACGAGCCACTGAAAGGAGTTGGGGAAGGCATGTATCGGACTGAACGTGAAAAGGCTGAGATAACAAAATCTTGCATTTAAAAATATCTATTAAAGTCCCAGAAATGTTGTCATTGCTGCAAAATGTAATAATTTTAAATAATATTAATCATACTTACGACACGGGACAATGATCCGACGAGCGTACAAAACAGCAGTAGAATTATCATGTTGAAGAGTAAACTTGTCTCGAGTAATTCTGAAATCGAATTAAATCAATGTCATTAAAACGTATATTCTTATATCTTTTTATTTGAAAATATCTTTCAAATCTACCACAAACAGGCGTATTAAAAGATTATTAAAATAATGATAATATTTTAATATAAAATGTAAGAAATAAAAATATACATACTCATCACCGGGACTTGAACACGAAACCTTTTATAGTTGGTAAGGTTCTATACACAAATCTTTAAATTCACGGAACACTGATGTATATATTGATAATGTTTTCATGATTTTTAATATTTTATATATAACAAGCTTTGGTATCCGGCTTCGTCGGTGATCTGGTCATAGCTGATGATGAGAATAACGTTGTGAATTGAAAACACGCCGCATTGATCTATAAATACCCAACACAATAAGCGGTGCAAACTTCACGACGCCATAGTGCACCGATGGAGAATTTCGCAAAAAAATATTTTCCGCTTTGTAATTAAGATTTTATTTTTTATAATTTCCGGAACGGAGTTATTATTTTATTTATTTATCTTAATTATTTAGTTCCACACACAATGTTGACATATTGCATTCAATCTAGTCATTTAAGAGATTTCGTAATAAAATTTTTGACTTCTATAAAATATAAAATATTAGTCCATTTTAACGCTGGGACAAATGTATTGATATTAAATTTATGTACATATTCGTAGATAATTGGACTCCTGTGGGTCCAATGTAGGGATGGGTCGTCGACGTATTTACCGTCGACGAAACGAGACCGTCCACGTCCGGCCATCGACGAGACGATCAACTAGTTGAATTCGTCAACTAGTTGACGCGTCAACTTCGTTACGCGGACGTTCTATCTAAACATCGGGACGATGGTCAACTGTCTACGGTTCGACGCGACGCTGCTCGACTATATCTGTATTATTTGTCAACTTTAGTTTAAGGCTCAATCTGAGAAAAGGAACATTGTTCCCGAAACATGTAAAAAACCAATAAAAAGTGGTGTAAACAAAATAATAATAGATTTATTTTTTATATATTAAGTTGAAAATAGGGAATTTTTAATAAAAATTAATTAAACCTAAATTCAAGATTATATTACATATATAATAATTAATGTTAGGTATAGAAAATTTTATTCCCTACAAGTTTGTTTATCATTTATATGCTAAAGTTGAAAAGTAAAGAAATAACACAATAATTAAATTTTACCATCCCTTTTCAGGTAGATATAAGAAGTCGTGATCGATCGAATAAAATATTGATTTTAGAAAACTATCTAGCCGGCCTGTTAATTAATAATAGTTCAATAAAAAATAAAATAATTAAACAGAATTGTTTTATTTTATACAGTGTAAAATTGGGAATTCACCGAAACGTCGCACGTGCACATCGCAAAAAATCAAGTAAAAAATAATAGATAATAGCTTATTAAGACTATCTCTCCCTACGCATGCATTCAAATTTCAAATCTCTGTCATTGTTCGTGTACACAGATCTGCACCATATGATCGTGTACTTTAGAGTTGAAATGAAATTACCCGTCGAGCCGTCTATGGCGTCTACAAGTCGGCAGCGAGAGATGAGAGAGAAATAAACGGAGACGTTTTGTCTTGCTCTCGCTCGTTGCTTTGCATGTTGAATCTCGAATCGTCCACCGTCCGCGGCGTCCGCCGTCCACCGTCTACGAATTCAACTAGTCCATGCGATAAACGTAAACCGTCGACGCGTCGATGCAACGTCAACGGTTGATTTCAACTAGTCCGTCCATTCAACGCCCATCCCTAGTCCAATGCACCATATTGGATGCGTTGGTATAGTTATGCTACTGTGCATACGTCATTAAGGTAAGGCATTATAAAGCCTTTCGCACTTTTTGAACGACCCTGTTTATATTTTATCATGTTACCAATATCCAGTATGATTTATGATTAGAATGTTTATCTCAGTGCTTAAAATATAACAACGATTACATCGAAAATATAAAAAAATAACAATTGATTAAACACACCTTTTAATTATTTCCCGATACCGATACCTACTAGTATATTTGTATGGCGGACGAGGTCTTGCATATGCAACCTGGTTAGGCTGGAATAAACTCGTTGTAAATGTTGTCGTTATTATTATTATTAATAATAATAATAATAACAATAAATAAATAACTAATTGCCGGTAAGAGTCTAAAAAGAACATATAATAGATTTTTGCGTTTTCCACAAATAAATCAACACTCTTTTAATAAATTAATGGTTTTGGCCTAACTCGTAGGTACTATTTTTATAATTTTCTGTATTATTTTCGACGTTTATTCAGTTCCATATTACATGTGACCACAATTAAATGAGTTTACATTAAAATCATAAAATTTGTCTGTGCTACATGGATAAGTTAACGGAAGTATATGCATACATCAGCAATCAGCAGGCGCGTACAGTGGGAACAAGAAGCATGACTTTTATTTAACCATATATTTGGGGAAAAAAATCGAAATTAAATATTTATTTGGCAGAATATTATGAAATATTGAAATATTAATAAAATGTTAATTATTGTGATTTGAATATTTATTTATTTATTTATTTGTTTACGCCCATTAGGCTTTTACATAAAGAGTATAAAATAAATTTCAAAAAGCACATACATTAAACAATATCTGTATAGCACCAAAACATGAGTATAAAAGTTAAAAATATAAAGTAAATAGTGGCAATGTATATAGGCTTTTACCTAAAAATATAACATAAAATTAAAAAGAACAAACATTAAACAACATAAGTTATAAGTAGCGAAATGTGAAGTTTCAGGAATAGCACCAAATCATGAGTATAAAAATTAAAAATGTAGAGTAGGTAACGAGCAGCAATGCGTATAGGCTTTTACATAAAAAGATACATATTCCGAGATATATCTCTCATTTCGGTTTCTTTTCAAAATACATGCTTAGGTTATTTTTCTGTAAGTTATGCTTCTTGTTCCCACTGCACGCCCCTGGCAATCAGTAGCATCAGCTTCTAAGCCGTAAATTCTCCTATTCGGAACCGTAAGGCCTCGGGTACGATGCGAGCGTCGAGCGGCAGAGCGTCGGAGCTGGCCGGCTTCCCTCACTACTCTGGCACACTGACGCTCTGCTGCTCGCCGCTCGTATCTCACCTGAGGCCTAATACATTTCAGCGAAATCGCCGCAGTAACAACATTGGTCAAAACAACTTGTGACGTTTCCCTCGTTCTGGGTGTATTTGGGGTGAAGCTTTTTTTTTTAAAGAAGTTTAAATGGGAAGTTTAAAAGAGAAGGCTTTAAGAAAAGTTTTAAAAGCGATTTTACTTTAAGTTTATTTATTAAAAGTCTAATATATTATTTGAGATCTGCTTTTGCAAGCTCAAAGCTAAGTTTAAAATTTATTTACGTGATTGAATTAAGTTTACGTTTAGTCTAACATATAATTTGGCCAGTAATCGTCTAGTGATAGTAATATAGGACTCCTCGTTGTGACGCGGTTACTCAGTAATTTTGGTAGCGTAGCAGAAGAAATGCCATTGTATTCATACGAGGTGAAACTAACCTAACGTTATTAACGCGCAACATGAGCCGGACTCAAAACGACGATCGATTGAACAGACTAACAAAATCGCCTTTCGTAGTGGGCGCATCCGTCATTTCCTCGCATCCGGTAGCGGCGTCGCGAACATAAATATGTTTACGTAGATTTTTCGCCTAGAACGATGCCGCCTGGTTACCGATGTCTCATATTAGCACTTGTGGACGGCTTCCGCGGCTGAGTGCGGGGTCACGATTTCGATGGAATATTCAGATAGATAAATACCACGTGAGAAATACAGCCTAGGGCGCTCTGAGTATAACTTGGTATCCACATAATACAACCGACGGTACATAATGGGAATTTAGCGCTAATATTGCGCAACAACACGCAATATCTTTTTTTTTTACGTATTTTTTTTTTAATGCAATAGTATACTGGATCTGCCGGTCATCCAGATTAGATAAATCACGGTCGATTAATACACGGTTATACTTATTAAACACACACACAATATTCGAAATGCAAATTAACGGCTGGGTTCTCCAGAATACATACATACAATGCTTACAACTGGCGCGTTCGATAGTCTTCGGCCCGATTTATCTGTTCATGGTATATAGTAGAAAGAGTAAACATATATTCATAACAACTAGGCGCAACAGAGGCTCGGGGAGGTTCTGTCTGATATTTACTTTACTACAACCCGTGATTCTAAATCGCAATTTTCGATTCTTTCATAAGTCATATTATATAAGAGTCAAGTTGATTCTGATTCTACTTTTACGTAGATTTTAGGTTACCCCCCTCTAAGGGAGGGGGTACAGCCCCATCGACAACGCTGTACCCGGTAGCTACCACCTGTGTAATTAATAGCTTCCCATGCTAATCTGCAGACCAAGATCAAGCCGAGACTCTATTGCTCCTGCTGGAATCCTCCGAAGTCCTCGTTTCCCGGCAACAAACATATCAGGAAGAAATCCCGCGTCTGATATTAAGGTTTGTATATTGTCCCGCGGGGCAGTCAAATTGACTGGTGTATAATGATGAGGGTCCCACGTTGCGGCTACATGAGCCGGATTATTATGTTGTTTACTGCTGATTAAAGGGCTGAATGAACTAACTGGGTGACTGGAAAAGACTCTTCCTTGAGCGCGTCAGTCAGAGCCATGTTAGCATCGCCAATTATATTTGATGTGATTGATCCCACGGTGTAGTCTTATTGACTAGAGATATTAAATTATGGTAAATCAGCATGATTAGTACAGTTGATTGTGTAATTCCTGATATGTTTCTCGCTGGCCGGGAAGGGAGAACCTCGAAGGTCTCTGTATACAGCAAGTTAGAAAAGGTGGTGAATGATGAGTAAGATGGTGTTAGTAATGCCATCGCGCTCCTGAATGCGGTCCCGATCATAAAAGTTGATTGTTAAACTGCTAACAGATCTCGTTCATTAAAGCGGTCCCGAGCATAGTATTGATTGTCGAACTGCTACCTGCATCTTATAATTTCTCGTTCATGAGGAACGTCCTATCTCGGCCTTGAGTACGGAGTTAATACATTCATAAACATTCATAACCAGAGCCCGAGCTCGTCGCACCAAGGGGGCCGAAAAGACTTGAGAGGTTCTTCCCCCTGGATCTTTGAGGGTCGCCGCTCCAGGACCTTCTGACTATCCTGTAATTCTTGGCTTTAAAACCCTGTCTTAACCGGGTAGATACAGTTAAGATAATCATACCTAGTCCCAAATCCAAGATGTCTCCCACTCTAAACAGTCTCCATAGCCGAGAACGCGCGCTCCGACATTCGACCCTATCTTATGTATGGTTGCTTATGGCACGCGACTAAATCTAACTTCATCTTTTTCCACAATCAAAATTCAGCCTCCCAAGATCACGGGGCGTGAAAGACGTACGGCTCCTCGCCTCCCGACCATGAAGAGACGAACTTCCCCATTCGGTTCTCGTTCATTATCCCATTTATAATCCCCGCGTGCCTAACCTTAAGAGTCTAGCGCCGGTAATAAGATCTCATTATGCTACGTTGGAAGTTAATATTGCACAACCGGGCGAAATGCCTATTTCCCGCGATCCTATTCAATTTGTAAAACGCAATAATATATATTTATATATGTTAGTAAAACGTTTGAAATGCAGAATGCACGTATAATGACCTCGCTTGTATCCTAAATGTGATAGATCTGAGGAACGTATGTCGCGACGCCAGAAAGAGACTGCATGACAGAGAGAGAGATAAAAGGCGCGTGAATGTCGAGTCGCTCTCTCTTTTTACTACCATTGTTATTCAGACCGCATCTTACTGTACACCGTTTGTCTAAACCGTTATTGTCACCCAATAAACACTTACGAGAAGCAAGTCTTTACTTGGAGTTTCCTCATCCCGAAGAAGAATATTACATCTGGCGCAGCCGAAAAAGATTTTTTTTTTTGACGAAGATCGGGAGATTTTAAAAAAAAATATTACGGAACCGGGAGCAGCATAATACGGCAGGGGACACAGCGGCGTGATTTATAAGAGGAAAAAAAGACGCACAGTAAGAGGGAAAGGCGGTCACATCGACGGACATCGACATCGCAGACTTCAAGAGGAAGAAGACGAGCGTCGAGGGTCACTGGATGCGGATCTAGGAAGGATCCACATCGCCACTTCCATCGCGGACGAGCTACGGAGGCGGAGACTTCCGGAAGCTGAGGCAGAGCGGCGGACCAGAGCGACGGGCTGAGGAAGGCGGAAGGACCATCCGAAGACGGGCGAGCTCTGGACGAGGGAAGTGGCCGAGGAAGGAGTCACCAGGAAGGCGTGGACCAGCAGCAGACGCAGGCGAGGAGAATCAAGGCGGCAGGGCCAAAGTTAAGTACTTTTGTGATTCCTTTGTCTGTAGGTAGTTGTTGGGCAGCATGGAATGGAGAGCGCTGTCGTTTGACCACGAGAGTGACGCATGGGACGTCTACAAGGTTCGGTTCGAGCAGTATCTTGTAGCTAATGATGAGAAATGGGCAGAACCAAAAAAAAAGCGATTTTTTTAACAACTTTGTCAGAAAATACTTTTACATTGTTGCAAAATTTAGTAGTACCTAAGAAGGTAACAGATGTAAAATTAGAAGCATTGTGGGAACATTTAGATAAATTTTGTTTTAAAAGCATATCGATTTTTCATGAACGCGAAAAATTTTTCTCAGCAAAGCAATTTGAACACGAGAGTGCCCAAGATTTCGTGGTTAGATTAAAAAAATTAAGTAGTTCATGTAAATTTGGAAAAAGATTGGATGAAAATTTACGCGATATTTTTGTACTTGGAGTACATAATCATAAGCTAAGAGAGAAGTTATTTTTAGAACCGGATGATCAATCAATGGCAGCTATGGAAAGCATTGCGTATAATTTCGAAGCTATTACGGGTAGACTACAGAAAACCGAGAGAATTAAATCAGAAATTTGTTTTGTTGAAAAAAATAAATTGTCACAATCAACTTCGCGGAAGCATGTTTCGGTGGGTACTTATAAAAATTCCAGCGGTTCTAGAAATGTGCATTATACGAATGCGAAAGTTGCACAATGTTTTGCGTGCGGGGCAACGACACATAAGAAGGTTGATTGTCCTTATAAAGATTTTGTTTGTAAGGGATGTTTCAAAAAAGGCCATCTGAAAAAGGTGTGTAAAAATTTAGGAAAAAAAGAATATTACACTAAAGATAATTAAGAAATAATTCCGACGTCACGTCCCGACAAGTACCAACTTGTTACCGCGTCCGTTACCGTCAAACTCTGAACCCACGTAATGAAATGAATAGCGACCATGTGACAATGACAAATTATATAGCATGAACATTCCATTTGATACACATAAGAAAATAAAGAATAAATAATATTAAAGGTTCTTATCTTAAATTTCAAGTCCCACAAAACAAACACCCTTCGTCAGTAAAATATTCCATTTTAAAGCCTTTATATCTTTGGTAATATATGAATATCAAGTTTAAATGATTTTCCATATGGACCGCGACGCATTTAAATATTTCATAAGCGTTATGCAATACTTCACCCGCTGGAATTATCACAGCCGCAATATTACGATTTCTTGTATATTAAATCTGATGCGCGTCTAGTAATAATTATCCCTAGGCCCAAAATACGTAACGAAACAATCCACAACATGTATCAATATTTGTCACGATACAGAAAGTTCTAAATTGAATATACGTAAAAGGCAATAGAAATAAATAATATTGAAAATGCTTAGCTGTATCTTCGAGTGTTGCTGCCTCTCTGTCTCACTGATGGTATTTTGGTCCTCTCTCCACAAGGGCCTCCGGCCGACGTTGATGCTGAAGGAAAAGGGCCGTTCCTCGAATTTGTATTGCTTATATAGTCAAAATTTTTCGCCATTTTTGACTCCAACCGACGTGTAAAGGTAAAGGTCTATCTCTCAAAACGCTTCTCATTGGCCGGATCCGTTCCGCGGACAACCGTCTTTGATTGGCTCGCTTCGTCAAAATAAAATAACATAAAGCCTGCTTTACACGCCCGCATGCAGAAATAATAGAGGCTAGCCAGCACCTACTTATCCGGCAAATATTTAATTATAGAGTATTTATGAATTGTGGTGCTTCTCCTTATCATGAGCTTTTAGCAGATAGATATTTTCGTATAATTTTTCAGCAATGTCTATTTGAATAGGTCAATATCGCTACAAACTCCGTCGCTAAAATTTGCATGTTGTGCAATCAGCTGTGCCATCGGGACATGGATGAGGTGGATGTTTTTAGCGCTTCTTTAAACAAATTTAAGAAAAGCGTCCGCACCTTCCATTAGCGTTCCAAGTGTCTTCCAAAACTGCTGGCTTCTGCACATCGACTACAATTTGTAGTAGTGTGTACTTGCCGTATGACATTATTTTCTTATCGTTTTTTTTATTATTTCAATTTTTCTCATGTGCATTCATTTTTAATATAAGTACATGCTGCAGACACTCTTAACTGGAATGTTGACAAAACCATTTGTTTTACTTGTATTTAGTGTAATTATGTATTATCAAAGTCTCTGTATGTGCTACATTAATTAAAATAAAATTAAATGAAAATTTATTTAAGGGCTGTACCTTACTTAGGGACGTCACTGTTAATGACTAACACATTATTTACTTATTTCTTTATTTAAACAATTCTACTTAAGTACAATTAGATACTGGAATTAGATGAACACAGACGTAACGATATTTCGTGCTGCCTCCCCAAAAGAACAGAACTGCTCGTGTTTAGAGATGGTACACAGCCTTTAATTAGAACGAATTGACCTGCTTGCACGTGAAATCCACGCACCGAGCCAACTTCTCATCGAAGTACATTTTAGCGGGACACGCCCTCTTGATGGGGTTGGCATCAATTGCCCCGCATTCGTTATAACCGAAGCAGCTGCTGGCTTCGTAGAACAATCCTTTGGCGTTGCACTTCCCAGCGCTGGTCACCCCGGTGATGTGGACGGGTTCCTCGCAGGCGCGTTTCGTCTCATTGTAAACAAAGTTCTTGGGGCACACGAACAATTGGGGCATTGCTACGCCATCGGTCTTCAAGCAAATGTAGTACATGCCGGGGTGATCTGGAACACCACCGCGCTGCATCGCGACCGTGCAAGGCTGGAGCAGCATGGGGCAGGCGGCGTTGTCTGCCATCTTGATGCGGCATGATGCAGAGTAAGCGTCGTAGGCGTAGCCAGATGGGCAGGTGAACAGTCTGGGTGTTTCAAGAACACCGGTGGTGGCATTAGGGAGACACAAGGCATATTCACACCTGTCGAAAGGATGGGGGAAAAATCCGACTTGATTGCATTTCATTTTGTAATCGACTATATTCTTGTCGCACTGCGGGTTAGGTGCTGTGGTACAGTTTCCTGTGGCATTTGAACAACTACCCCCATCACAGATGTAGGCGTCTTGTTTCAGGTAATTAGTTTCATAAAGCAAGATGCATTCGGAAACATGTGTGCAATTCTCGCACATTAAACCTTCCTTGGTACATGGGTCCTCGCCATCTCTCGTTAACTGCCGCGTCAGTGAGCTGAATGTAAACGTCGTCGACTCAGCTGTAGCCTGAAATAATAAAAAATATTATGCAATTATTTTACAACGCTCCTAAATGCTGATTCATTGCAATTTTCACTAAAACATGAGGTCAACTCGCATAAAAAATCTGAAAATACCAAAATTACTAGTAAAATTTAACAATAATTATGGCGATCATCTGGCAATGCGAGCGAAATTCACTTTTTCTCTAAGCTTCTCTTGTATTTTGTATCACATTTTTTAATGAAAAAGTGTTAACTTAAATTTTATTAGTTAGCGTTCCATACATTTGAATTACATACATTTTACGTAACTAAATTATTATCAATTAATAAATTATTAAAGTAACGACTTTTAAAAAATGAAGAAAATTGCTACACTTTGTGAGCTTTGTATGACTGTATGAACTTTTGACATGTTTTTTTCAGTAATGTTACGAAGAAAACAATTATCTCATCAGTAAAAAAATATTTTCAATTCGTTTAATTACAGTAAATGTTTTAAAACAGTCTTTTAACCTATAAAATCAATATAATATTTATTCATTTTTTTAATTTCGTTTTGGAGTCGTGAATTCGAACGAAATTACGGACTTTAGACGAAGTCAAGAACAGAGAAACGGACGGACAGAGAACGAAATTATTATGATTTATCTATAAAAATCTCCAGATAGCATTGATGGTTTGCGTGATGATTATAAACATCACTTCAAAATAATCAGGACTTTTTTAAGACATCCAGACATCGTGAAGTTCCGACATAACATGTTATGTATGTATTATATATAAAAAAATATTGATACACCTATTTTAATTAAAAATGGTTTTTATGCCATTACTGCACAAATGTTGAATGTTGAAAAGTGATATTACACCTTTGTATATGTAGACAATAAAAACGCAGGATACAATTTCTGCTTCCGTCTTGAGTTTTTAATGACAATAATTTATGAATCCGTTATACTCCATATTCCCCTCAATCAACATACCACAACTTTTTTCACGACTTTTTTCTAAAAGTCTCATCTAAAATTGCAGTATTGGAAGTAGTCGTTGACGACTTGCGGACAATGCATAAGTTCAAATATAAAAATACAATGAAATAAATTTATATACTTTTATAACATACAATAATATAAAATATTTTAAACTTACCCATAAGCAAACTCCAACAATAAAGATGAGTTGTAGTTTTTGCGCCATCTTGCTCGCTTGTGGGTGAAACTTATGAGTTCATACCTAGAAAGTCACTCTTTTATATGGTTCGAAGCCAGGGTTCTTCAACTTTCTCTCGCTGTGTAGAGGAAAATCATTTTCATGTGTTGTAATGTCTGTGAGTGTGGCAGAATCGTGTACTTGCGCATGCAGGAACAGGACACACGAGTATATGAATACACATGATGACGCCTATCAGTGGAGAAATGTGCAAATAAATACCCGCGCGTACGAGCGCGCATTCTTCTTTGCTGAATCTTATGATTGAGGCAACAATTGTAATGAATTGTACGAAAAGTACATGTATTGTACCCGGTGTTTTATTATTACTGATTATTAAAGAGTTAAGATTGTTATTACGGTCGCTAGACGTATTTAACTGGTTGCGAATATTTTATACGAACCGTATATTTTTCCAAGAAACGATTCTCGACGTTTCTTTGAATTATTATTCAACGTCATCAAGAGGACAAAGGTACATAGCCAATTCACAATAATGCCAAGAGCTTTGAAAGACATTAAAACAAAAAGAAATTAAAATTACCAACATTAAAAGAAAGAAGAGAAAGGGGTGACTTGACTGAGACTTTCTAAATTTTGTGGTGGGGCGCGAGAGAATTGTTTCTCTTTTATTTTTTGTTTTTTATGGGCTTTATTTTATCTAAGGGGTCACCACCAATATTTAAATACTGGGGTATCTAAACATTGGAATATATATATAATTCGGGAAGCAGAGAATAAAAAGAAGGATTTGGAATATACTTACAAGATTTATTTAATTTTGAATACACTGATTTTTAACAATACTTTTTAATAAAAACTTAAGACTACTTATAAAACACTGGATGAACGAGGTCTACGAGGAGAGTGTTAAAATTCGCGTCTCTCCCTCTATTTATAGATATTTGCGAATGCTTCCAGAATATTTTCCCAAAAAAGGTATAGGGCTGTGCTGTCTGCGGCTTCCGACATGATCGATATCTTTCGATGAGAATATCGAAAAATATCGATCCAAGCCTCAGACTACAATTTTATCTGAACATCAGAGTTACCCTGGTACTACAGAAATCTTCTCCACCAACACAAATGTAAATAATTTATATAAATTAACTTTGTTAAAAACACTTATTTATTGAAAAAATTCAACATGTTTCGAAGCCAATGGCTTCTTCGTCAGGATAACAAAAATAATATTTAAAAATCGAAGTATAGATCAAAATATTAAAAAGTTATATATGGAAAATGATAATTCAGTGGTTTTAACAAAGTTAATTTATATCCATTATAATTAGGTTACCACAAAATAAATTTGCTACATTTGAAGAAGAAAAAACAAATGTAAATCTCTGTGGAAACTCAGAACAATGAGCAACACACCTTTTGCGTCCAATTTTGCGTTACACTTCCTTGCAACTATAGCAGTGGAAGCTGGAAAAAACTTCCGCAACATGTCGTCGATGCTACAAATATATATCAACTCAATGCTCGCTTTTATTCTCATTCGGAGAGAAGAAAGGATTTATTTATTATGAAGTAAGATATGAGAGCATTAGCAGAATGCTATCTATTCATTTACTAATAATAATAATAATATAATTATAACATAAAAGGACATATAGGCATGCAGACAGTTAACTATTTTTCTCAATACACTCCCTGCACACCATCTTCACCTTTGCATACAAATTTAATCCAATCAAGTCAGCAGACATACCACAGTTGCTATTTTTAGTATTGGTTGATAGCTTCTTAGATTATGTCTAGTTTTATCATTAATAGCTTACTATTTTAAGATTTTTTTGTTGTAAATATCTCAAAACTGCGATGACTCGTGTTATCAAATCCTAGTATTGAGCCCATAATATGAAAGATTATCGTAACAATGATTTATATACAATATTGAAACTATGAGTATGTATCTATCCAATATATTCAATCTTTATTAACCAAAAAACAAGTTTCTTGACTTGGTCCTTTTTCCCAGTCTGCTCAAGATTCACACAACATAACCAAACTATACAAGCGAACTTTTTTTAATCACATTCGCAGTGCGTGGACTTGATTTAATATATTTGTTTAAATACTTAATATTAATTAATTGGTTCTAGTTTAATGCTTCTGTGACATGTATCCTTGAGACGAATTAGGCAGTGTTTTATAATAATCGTTTATTTATAACATTTTGTTTTGCCCAACTTCGCCGCGCGTGTTTAGGTAAGCCTCTTCAAACATCAGATAGTCGTCCCAAGCGAGAAATTTCACCAATTTGCCTATCTGCGGATTCTGCCGTCATGGCCAATTTGTATAAGAGTTTCATGACGTACATAAAGAGTGTTCCAACAAGGGATAGACGATTTTTGTAAAAAAAAATTATATAGTACAAAGTGGCATTATTCGAAAAGTTAAATTGAATAAAAATCCAATAAATTTAATATAAAACACTATTTAGTCAAGATTTATGATTCTCCAACTAAAAAAACTAACGCATAAAAACCAAGTTTTTATTATACTCCTTTCACATTTACTAGTTGAAACAGGTTTAGTGCTTACTCCACGCGTCGGGCGACACTACGAAAGGGAGTATAAAAACCGATAAAATTTCGAAAAATCCAAAATTATACTATAATAATTTTAAAAATCTATTAGATCATTTTTATCGTCACCACGAGTCTGCCTGCAAAGTTTCAGCTCGATTGGATCACGATAAAAGGGTTAAAAATCGATCCGAATTTTTTTCGGCAGGCAAGCGACAAGCAGACGCTACAAGTTAAAAGAAAGGGAGTAAAAAAAAAAGTAACCCATAAAAACCAAGTTTTTACAATACTCCCTTTCTCATTTTCTGTCTACCATATGCGTCGGAATCTCCATACAATTTGTATGAAAAAACCATTAAAAATTTGAAAAATCCAAAATTATACTATAATTATTGTTATTTTTTAACGAAAATTTGATAGATCTTCTTGATCGTCGCCACGAGTCTGCTTGCAAAGTTTCAGCTCGATTGGATCACGGGAAAAGGGTTAAAAATCGATCCAAAGTTTTTTCGACAAGGAAACAAGCAAGCAGACGCCACGAGTTAAAAGAAAGGAAGTAATGACCATCACTGGCGCTACCAAGACACAAGATGGCGCTGTTTTTACTATCTAAATATCAATGGCGTACAGTGAAATCAATGGCAGAAATATCCAAAAAATAATGCATGGATTTATTAAGGATTTCTAATTTAAAATACAATGAATTCGAGATTTTATAGAAAACACAGACTATAAATTTATATTAAATATGATTTTAGAAGGGATAAACACACGAAGTTTAAAATTTAGTACATTTTAAATTAGTAATCATCGGTGACTGCATTCAATACATTTTTTTAAATTTTTTGAATATTTTTATACCTTACATATAATGAAAAAAATTAATTAAAAGATATATCTCGTAATATTCCTGCAATTATTAAGAATACAGATTAAAATTAAATATTTATCTGACAGAAGTAAGATAAATATTTAATTTTGATATTTTTTCCCGTTATATGTATACGTAAAAGTCATGCTTCAATGTTCTCACTGCACGCGCCTGCTAAATATAATAATTTCATTGTCTGTCGGTCCGTAACTTGCTGAAATTACAGCTTTAGAAAATTGGATTGTGACACGCAATCAGCGCGCGGCTTAGGCAACACGCGAGGGTCGCTCTACCAAATTACACAGTCTTGACATTTTTATACATTTTTTTTATTTTATTGTATATAGTTTTGGTTTAAGCGAATAAAGAAAATTAAAAAAAAAACAAATGATGAAATCCTGTTATAATTATAATTTTTCACGGGTGTACGTACCTACGGTTAGTATAGTAGAGTATAGTATAGTCGGTATCAAGATGGATTTTTCGAGAACAATTGCGCATTAACCAAAAATATTGTCACTAAAGAATAAAAATCTCCAACATATTTTATATATATAAAATTTAGATATAAAACACTTTGTATAAGAGAATTATGTGTTTTGACTTATACACCGCTAGGACATAATAACTTCTAATGAATATAAAGCTGAATTTCAAACATATAAAAAAGGCAGTTTTGAAGGGTTAGTACTTTCATAAAAGTAAATATGTAAACTAATCAGATGGTGCTGTTTACAGGCTTACAAAAAAATGCTAAGATTTCGCGATAATTTTATTTGTTGTGAAGGTTTAATTTTAAAAAATGTTCTTCGGCTTTGCACAGACTTGCTATGACATCTAAAACGTAAAACGCGCCAAAATATCCCAGAAAACTCGAACCGGCAAGTTAAATTGGTATTTTTTGAAAAACTGAAGCAAATTAATAAAAATAATTTATATTCCAACGTAGCCATGTTGATAGGGCAAGACCTGGTCCGCCATGTATATGAGTAGTAAGTAATACGTGTAATTCTTATTTTTTAATATAAAATATAAAAAATTACGAAGAAAAAATGCCTATAATAATAAAATATTAAAATGGACTATTATTTTTAGAACACCCTAATATTATGTATTTGCTAGCTGGAAAGCTCATTCAAGGACTAAAATATTAACCAAATATTTGAATATAGCAAACTACTTTTTATTTGCGTATGTTAAGATACTTACTCTGAATTTGGATGACAACAAATATTTTTTTATAATTTTTTCAAATAAGATTAAATTTTGAAAAAATATATTACTTTAATATAACTAGTACCTTACATATGTCTGCCTACCTATATAGATTTAGATTACTACAGAATTTTTATGTTGACAAAAATATATATCAAAATTAGAATCGTTATAATAACCAAATTGTACAATAAGATATTTATATATGTTGGTACTAGAGAGCC
Organism: Agrypnia vestita; assembly: GCA_016648135.1. Lineage (NCBI taxonomy): Eukaryota > Metazoa > Arthropoda > Insecta > Trichoptera > Phryganeidae > Agrypnia > Agrypnia vestita. The sequence goes on from JADDOH010000230.1 coordinate 21,630, forward strand.
AAATATTCGCAAAAGACGATATGTTTCTTAGAAGATTGCTAAAAAAATTACTTTTATTAAGATTGGTAAATTGGTATTCAATTTTACTAATATTTCTCTGCAAAGAAGAAATACAAAAATTATTATTGCTACTAATTAACACCTCAGACCCCCCTCCCCTCACCATCCCCTCGTCATTCTCTTCACCGTAACACACTTGCATGGTTTAACTTTTTTATTTTTGAGTACACAAACAATCCTGATGAAGAGAACATTGTTCTCGAAACATGTAGATTGTGTAATCTAATCAAGTGGTGAAAACAAAGTGATTTGTGTTTTATTTTAATAATTATGTCACCACAAAGTTCAAGCCTTCATTCAGAAGATAAAATATTCTTCGAACAATTAGAAATGAATTAATTCGGAAAAATAAAATGCTGAATAAACTGCACACGGTAACCTTTGAACAGATAATTTAATTAAAGGTTGCGATATTTATACTTAAAATCTTCACTGGCAATATATCGGTAGAACTTAGAAAGAAAATTTACCAAATCAATATGGTACAGGATAAAGAGTTAGAATGACAAAGCTATTCAGAAACAATTCTTTTTGCAAATCTCAAAAAGCTGTAATGTACAATGCAATGAAGGTCTTTAATAAAATAAAACAAGAAAGAAACGACAAATGTCTAAATTTTAAACAAAATTCAGAAAATATTTCATGCAAAATTTTAGATTTAAAATAACTGTGTATTGTTTGCTTATATTAGAGACAATGATTTTGTTGCACTTATAATTAGACTTGCGAACAGATTTGAGCAATAAGACTTTTTTTCACCAAATTTAATTAAATCAAACATATTTAAAAATATATTTTGAAAGGTCACTAAAGTTCATCTGTTGAGACTGAAAGAAATAATAGTTATATAAAGCTAGGGAGTCGTTTGTAGAAAGGTATACTGATTATCATCTCGCTAGTTAGTAGGTACTTACTAACATCTCGCTTTTTTTATGTGCCAGCTTTCAAGGACTCTGTATGAAGTGTTTCCTGTGGCATATGAAGTGTTCTTGTATATCCATACCCGTGCATTATACTACTTATGCTTACTGTATCTTTACTTACTGTATACTTACTGTACCTTCTTGATATGTTATTGCTATATATTAATATTGATAATATTTTCTACTTTCTTATTTTGTGTCTATATTTTTATTTAATAACAGAAAGCAACAAGATCTAACTCTTTACACTAATACAGTACGTTACAGAGCTTAACCACGATACTTTACAGCTTTTCTGCCAACATTAGAGTCGAAATCGTTCAATTCAAGTCAATTTTATTTAATAAATATTTTTTAAAAAAAAACCTTACAGAAAAATCTGAGTTTAATTTCCGAAAAGCATTATCATTTTTATTGACTTGTATAAAAGCGAATGAATTTTAAATATTCGATATCAGTTACTTTCAAGAGCACCGCATCTTTTTATGGACTAGCTCTGTTACACCCTGTATAATTACTAGTAGTTTACAGGATCTGTGATGGGTTGGCCCTGAAAATTATTGGGTACTGCGTACGAAGAAATAATTAAGTAATTTAATCTATTACCTTTTTTAAATTAATTAAAATACAAATTAAAACTTAAAAATATGTGGTAGGTATGTATGTATTTTTTTATTGTAAAATAATATTAAATGATACAATGGTTATAATATCACAAACAAAGCAAGGATCCAAATAGAGCCTAATAACAAGATATTTGAAGGTTTTTGATTTGGTTTTGAAGACGGATCGTTTGCTCTAAAATCAAATTCATCTAATCTGGGGCTAAAAGTAAAAATATTCATATTTACACGCAGCCAACTATTATTTTAATTGTAGTATCGTTCTACTAAATAATCAAGACAGATCGGAACATTCAAAGTTTTCACAAGAAGATGTCGTGGTATTGAAGTGCGTATTGTTGTAGCATCCATGTAAGATTGGGACGCTCCCCGCAAGTTTACATTCGTAGTAGTTATTACAGTTTTCGGGGTCGTAGAACAACCCCGAAGTTATGCACTTGCCATCATCCCCCGCGGCTGGGGGTGGCAGCGGGACCCCTTCGCAGGCCGACCCGTTGTACTGCTTGTCGTACGGACAAGCGAAGATCTGCGGGAAGCTCTTCTCCGGAGATGGAAGGCAGATGTAGTAGAGACTCGGGTTTAGCGCCAGGACGCCCGTCTGCCGAGGAGACGTGCAAGGAGGCGCCACAGGAGGACACGTTCCATCAACAGCCTTCAATCTGCACAGCGTTGTCAGAGGATCGAAATAGTATCCCGGTTCGCAGAACCTTTTTATCGAGACTTCGTCTACCTCAGTCGAATTTTCGAAGTTTTTGCATATGTGGTATTCGAAGCAGTTCAGCGCATCGGGAAATATGCCGACTTGGCGGCATTTGAACGTGTAGTCCTCGATGCCGGGGTCGCAGGAAGGGTTGGGAAGAGAGGTACAGTTTCCGGTGGACTGCAGACACGTGGTGCCGGGCTGACAGGTGTACATGAACTCCTCCAGCCAGTGGCCCCCTTGGAGCTCGATGCAGAAAGATACGTTGACGCAACTCTGACACATGAATCCGGGCTTGCTGCAGGTAACATTTTCGAATTCTCTGGACAGCCCAGTATCTTTAGATTCCTGAGAAAAACATAATAGGCCTTAAAATAAGTATTTTTTGCGTCTTATTGTTAATATTCACGACTTTAAATTAATTAATACCAAATTCACAGAAAAAATAAAGTAAAAGGAAGGAAAACGTGGGTTAACAGAATATATATAATCGAATAAAAAAAACAATACACTGTACAGTACGTACATAGAAAAATACAATAAATACACAAAAAGTTTTTTAACATTCTATTTTTTTGTATTAGCAAAATCAGACATTGGATCCAATAAATTACTATATTGCAAATCATTGCGAAACTAAATGTCAAAAAAAGGAAAAATGTAAGTACAAAAAAGCCCTCCGAACAATTGTAAATCAAGATAAAAATGGGGAATTAAAACTGCAAATTAATTTGTACCATGAAAATTTTCAATCAATGAATATTTATTTTGATATTAATCATCTATAAACATATCTGACAGATAAGCATATTTATTATCATTTCTGTGTTATCCATATTCATCGGCGAATTTAATATGTAATTTGCATTTTCAGGCTGGCAATGAAAAGTTATCTGTGGACTAATTTAATCTTATTCGAAAGTGTTTTTCTTTCCAATTTTCATGTTTATAAGGAAACTTAGACGATCCAAAGAGCTATCTAACAAAGTGTCAGATCTTGTATCTCTTAATCCAAAGAAAGATTGCTATAAATCGTGCCCTGGAAGATGGAGACATCACGGCTCAAGAACTTGAAATGGAGATGACGGTTTGGCTTCCATAAACCTTTTTCGGGCCGCAATGAACATAGTTATGATGGCCACGTTAATCGGACAGTGTCCAAGAAAAAGAAGAATAACAAGAGGCGACAGATAGACTGAACAAGGCTCAGAACCCTCAAGATTGTCTTCGAATCAAAGAGGCTACGAAAAACTTTCAAATAGAGCATCAGCAATGTACACATCCTGGCCTAGCATAGTCCATCCATGTGGGGGATTTCAATAGGTGAATCAAACAAATGAGTAGATTCGTCACCAAAATCGAAGACACTGGACACAGTCAGGACAACAGATGCTATGAATGAGTGAACACCTCAAACAATGTGGACAGATTTAACTCTCCTGGACCGATGATAAGCCAGAGATGAAAGATGTCTTGGACCGGACGTGAAGCCGAAAAGCGCAAGATAACAAAATATTTGCATTTAAAAATATTTATAAAAGTTACAGAAACTGTTGGGGCTGTTGCAGAATGTGATAATAATTAAATAATATTAATTTTCCTCATACTTACAACACAAGACAATGATCCGATGAATATACAAAACAGCAGTAGACTAATCATGTTGAAGAATAAAGTCGTCTCAGGTAATTCTGAAATTGAATGAAATCAATGTGTCAGTTATCAAAACATTATCTTTTAAAACGAAATTATCTTTCAAATCTTCTACGAACAGGCGTTTTAAACGATTTTTAAAATAATGGTCTTAATATAATATACAATCTGAATACAAAAAAAATAATAACCATCAGCGCAACATTCTATTGCTGGTAAAGGATCAGTTTTTTTACTGGTGGTACTATTATTAATTTTATTTTTTTTATTTATTGGAATATACTAGTACAAAGATTTTTTTAATGTTAAATTATTTTATGAACAAGCAATGAAGTAATATTAATCACATCTTAATAATTTGTAAATTGTATTCAAACTGCGCCAAACTATGCGGGTCTTCAGCCGCGTGTCTTCGGTCGCGGAACGCCACTACATTTCGTTCCATACAATATGCGCTTATCAAACGCACTACGCGGATGATCGGTCGATTAATTTGCTTTGACGCGGCGGATCATCCGCACAGTGTGGCGCCGGCCTAAAGCCTACACACCTACGTCATTTTGAATAAATTTAGAGTTCAAATTTCTCAGTCTTTATTTCTTTATCGTTACGTTGTAATTTTCTTTTTCATTCTTTCCCGGAGAAAGTACTTAGCCTTTTAATTTCTTCGCTTCTGGTCAAATACGTTTAACCGAGCCACACCGGTAGCTTTAAGGTACAGAGACACATGCTTATTTAGTGGCATGCTTATGAGCATGCCACTAATAAGCATGCCATAACAACTGTACACACTTGATCATTATTAGCATGTTTATTAGTGGCATGCTCATAAATAAGCATGCTCAAAGCTAATAATCAAACACACATGCTTATTAGTGGCATGCTCTTGTCATAGAATAGAGAGGAACTCTAGATCAAAATTGAAAATTTGCAAACTGAAATAGAAAATTCAAGTGAACCAATAAATCAAAACAGTTCCCGAGTTTCCATCCGCACATTTTTGATTTTAGTTTTTATAATTTTTATTGTACGATTTGAATCATTCGTGCCTTTTAATAAAGTTTCATAAACATTATTTCTCGCTATATTATTTTTACATAGCGGTGACCGAGTATTCCACAGACATTCGTGATTCCTATAATAAGTCACGAAAAGTAATGTTTTGTCATATCCCCAACGCACCATATTTGTTTCATCTGTCGCGGACTGAGAAGATCGCACTGATAATACTAGCCGCGAAGCCCGCGAATGACATAAGCATGCTCATAATAAGCAAGCCTGTTCACACATGCTCAAAAGATACCCCTTTTCATAGCGAATGACAGTCGCATGCTCATTACTAGCAATGTGCGTACACACATGCCACTAATAAGCAAGGCCTAAAGAAGGTCGATACTGCGCATGCTCACGTGCCACTAATAAGCATGTGTATCAGTAGCTTTAGAAATACGTTCCTGTACGTCATGCCCATGAAGTAACAAGTTTTTCATAAATTCGCATACACGTAAAACGATTTCACGATCCTGACTATTAATAGGTCCTTTTTTAATTTAGTCAGGATATCGCTCATTTTACGTGCATTTATTTAGCTTCAATTTTCTTCACTTAGAGAAAAAAATAAATACAAACAATTTTATTTTGAAAAATTGCACGAAATAAAACCATGCTGGCGTATTGTTTTTTGAGTTTAATGGACATTTGAAAATAACATAGCTGAAGATAATGAAAATGACTTGCGAGCTAAAAATATATCGCGTTAACCTAGAAGTACTACATAGAAAATTTCGGGACGGGAGTTTGCGCTACTTCAAAAAAATAAAATGTTATTACAAAATTAATAAAATAGCAGTCCATACTTACGCTGAGAAAGGTGTCGAAATATATCGCAATGCGATATATTTCGATAATATAATGCAACCCATTATTCCGCGCTTTTGAATAACCCTGTTAATATTTATATTTTATCACCTTACCAATACCAAATAAGATTTTTGATCAGCATGTTTATCTAGGTACTTGAAATGCAATTATCATAACATTCAAAAACGATAAAAAAAAATAAACAAACAATATCAGAAATTGATTAAACATACTTTTGAATGATTTACCAAAGACAATCGCCAACAACAATTAAAAAATGACTAATTACCGGTTGTTTAATCAGAAGTAAGAGTAAAAGATAATAACAAAACATATTTTTGCGTTTTCCACCAATCAAACAACCCATGTTTTTAAAAATCTATGCTTTATGCTTAATTATTACTATTTATTATTATTATTTTCAATGTTTATTTATTTCCATGACATTTGGGGGCCATAAAAGCAAAAGCACCAAAAATTTCTTGAATACAGTCATCGAGGATAACTAATTTAAAACGTACTGAATTCTAGATTTTATGTGTCTATGCCTTCCAAAATCATGTTTTCTATAATTGTATAGTCTATGTTTTCTATAAAATCTCGAATTCAGTACAGTATAAATTAGTATGATGACTGTATTATTATTTTTTTGGATATTGCTGCCTTTGCTTTTATTCCCCACTAATACATGATTTAACAATTTACTTAACAATAAAAACATATAGTATTTAGTTTATAAACATAGCCACGTAAAGTTTTACAACTAGGGTGCCGCGCTGGCATTTGCGCGTCCGAGGTTAGCGCCCTACTTCGTGTAATTTCGTTTTTTTAGCCGTGAATTTAAACGAAATTAAAGTTACGGAGAGACAAACAGAGAGACAACGAAATTATTATGTTTGATATGCTGTAACTATAATCAATATAAGGAAAATCATAAAAATGTATATTAATGGTTATAGAGTTTCTCCTTCTTCTAAGATACATTTTTATTGCTTCAGAGGTAAGTTTGTAGAAATCCATAATCACACGTACGAAAATAAAAACACACTTGTTTTTTTAGTCCCACTTATTTAATTTAAAGTTTTTTTAAATTATACAGCGGTTTTTTTCAATCGTTTTCGTATAAATATAAATTGTTGGATGTAAAATAGTTAGATTGATAATGCCCTCATAAGGCGAAACGCGTCTCACAATAATTAAATAAATATAACTAAAAAACAAGTGTGTGTTTAGTTTCATCTGTGTAGAGGCACCTGTAACGATATTGGCCTATTCAAATAGACATTGCTGAAAAATTATACGAAAATATCTATCTGCTAAAAGCTCATGATAAGGAGAAGCACCACAATTCATAAATACTCTATAATTAAATGTTTGCCGGATAAGTAGGTGCGGGCGACCCTTTATTATTTCTGCACGCGGGCGTGTAACGCAGGCTTTATGTTATTTTGTTTTGACGAGATGGACCAATCGCAGACGCGACCGTTCGCCGCGGATCTGGCCAATGAGAAGCGTTCTGAGATGGTAGACTTTTACCTTTACACGTATGTTGGAGTCAAAAATGGCGAGAGGTTTTGACTATATAAGCCATACAAATTGGAGGAGCAGCCCTTGATTTTGCAGCTTTGAAATCGGCCGGAGGCTTTGTCGAAGGAATTCCGAAATAAGGAAGATAATTTAACAGGACCAGGAAAAAGCCGGAGGTTTATAATAATTCAAAGGAGATTTAGAACAGCGAAAACAGATAAGCATTTCCAATATTATTTATTTCTATTGCCTTTTACGTGTATTCAATTTAGAACTTTCTGGATCGTAACAAATATTGATACATGTTGTGGATTGTTTCGCTACGTATTTTGGGCCTAGGGATAATTATTACTAGGCGCGCATCAGATTTAATATACAAGAAATCGTAATTTTGCGGCTGTGATAAATCCAGCGGGTGAATTATTGCATAACGCTTATGAAATATTTAAATGCGTCGCGGTTCATATGGACAATCATTTAAATTTGATATTCATATATTACCAAAGATATAAAGGCTTTAAAATGGAATATTTTACTGTCGAAGTGTGTTTGTTTTGTGAGACTTGAAATTCAGAATAATTGTGTATATTTAATGTCGCGATTTTGGTTCGGTGTGTACGAGAGTTTTTTCAGGGCGGATGTATCTTTATGCAAAGGAATGTTATGTTATCTATACTGGCGATTGAATACACGGATTTATATATGATTTGTATTATTTTGGGAATAATTGAGATCGGGGTAATTATGTGTTTTTGATATCACGATTGTTAGTGTTATTAAAACATGGATGTGTGGTTTATTGGACTCGTTACATGTTTGTATTGCGTATCATTAGGCAATCGTTTTAAACACGATTTGTTCCTATCAAGTTCTTATAAAGACGTATTTCGAATTGTATATATTGTATAGAAATAATTAATTTAGATACAGTCCGGTCTTCAGCTAAGGATCGCGGAATTTTGTACTAACGAGCAGCATTCTCGATGGAAGGAAAGTGAAAGGCTGCACAGGCGATGGTAATTGCTCAATTTTGGAGAGAACCCGTTATATGACTTCGGATAAAGATACCATCTCAGAAGCAGACCAACAACAGAAATAAGATAAGAACCTTTAATATTATTTATTCTTGATATTTTCTTATGTGTATCAAATGGAATGTTCGTACTACATAATTTGTCATTGTCACATAATCACTATTCATTTCATTACGTGGGTTGAGAGTTCGACGGTAATGGACGCGGTAACAAGTTGGTACTAGTCGGGACGTGACGTCGGGATTATTTCTTAATTATCTTTAGGATAGAAGCGAGGTCATTATACGTGCATTCTGCATTTCAAACGTTTTACTAACATATATAAACACATATTATTGCGTTTTACAAATTGAATAGGATCGCGGGAGATAGGCATTTCATCCGGTTGTGCAATATTAACTTCCAACGTAGCATAATGAGATCTTATTACCGGCGCTAGACTCTTAAGGTTAGGCACGCGGGGTTTATAAATGGGGTAATGAACGAGAACCGAAAAATCTGAAAATTAATATTTTCATATAATATTCTCAGTAAAAACATACACATTTCAGATCATGCAACTCAGCGCATTTCCATTGCCATCAGCGGGATGTGATCTCATGAAGCTGAGGCTTCCCATTCGCTAACCCCCTCTCCCGGGTGCCGCCGCCTGACGTCCCGACACGTATGAGGACAACCACCGCAGTCGAAAACTCGCGCACTGTCTTCGGCACGGTACCCATCCCCAACCGGGTCACGGCGATCGGCAGCTGCCCTAAAAGGGGCCTTTTGCTCTGCTTCATTCACATCAGAAATTTCTAACTTTTATGTGACGTGATTGCGTCAACTACAGAACTTGAAAGTTCCGTTGCCTGACGGTAGGCTCAGGCTTTGTCCTGTCCGTAACAAATTGCATGCTACAGACACGCGAAATTGGACATAGTAGAAAATGGCTCCTAAAAATTTTAACCTACAAAAACCTAATACTTCGATATTTAATTCATCATAGCATATTTTTGCATAGGGCTCATTGAAAATATGTTTTTTTGTGTAATTATAAGAAAAAACGTTTATTTACGAAGATATGACGCGTTTTACATGTTGGATTCTTTCTTCAAAATGTCTAAATGTATGAAAAACTACTAATTTTTTCTACGTTGGTTCTATGTTCAATTAATTTGATAAACCATGAATTAAAAAGTATTATCTGGGGCGAAGAAAACGTTAACCCCCTTAGATGTTTTCTACAAATTTTATCGCGAAGTAACAGTAGAATTACAAAGTTGCATAATGCGTCCATACCACGTGGATGTTTTTAACCAATATTTTGTTTGCCAAGGATTTAAGAGTTTAACTCAACGGCGATGGCAGTGACGTGGGTTAGAAAAATATTTACAAAAAACTATATCACTTAGAGCTTGGACGTTTTCATCGCATAAATATATCGTATTGAGCTGTCCAAACCCGTACGTAACTCATTTTTAGCATGTTACGGGTTAGATGCTTTCTGCATAACTACGTCAAATTGAAAATTGAGACTTGATTTACCCATATATTAGGTCCTTACATATGAAATTGACGTTTTACCGTACTGGCAAATTTGATCTCAAATATCTTCTCTTTGGTTAGGAATTCCAAATCCAAATTTTTACAGCTATTTACTCATGTATTTGTGTTTTGAAAATTATAATTCATTTGTTTTTTCCTCAATTGTTTTTTTCTTTGCGAGACTCAGTTTACAAAATGAAAAACTTGAAATATCGCGTTATTTACGAGTACGAGTTCCACCGTGGCACCAGTGCTGCAGAAACGGCTCGAAGGATTAATGATGTGTATGGCGACGGTGCCGCAAAAGAAAACACAGTGCGTTTTTGGTTCCAACGTTTTCGTTCTGGAAATTTCGACCTGCAGAACAAGCCCCGTGGACGGCCGGAGACCAAAGTTGATAATGAAGAATTGAAGGCTATTGTGGAAGCGGATCCATCGCAAACCACATCCGAGTTAGCTACAGGCTGCGGTGTTAGTGATAAAACTGTTTTAATCCACTTGAAGCAAATTGGTAAGGTGAAAAAGCTTGAAAGGTGGGTACCTCACGAATTGAGTGAAGCAAATCAACAAACGCGAGTTACTTGTGAGCGTTTGGTGGACTAGTGCTGGTGTCGTTCACTACAGCTTTCTTAAATCTGGCCAGACGATTACGGCAGATGTCTATTGTCAGCAACTGCAAACCCTGATGGAAAAGCTAGCTGCTAAACAACCGAGGCTGGTTAATCGCTCTAGGCCACTGCTGCGTCATGATAACGCTAGACCACACACTGCACAACAGACGGCTACCAAATTAGAGGAGCTTCAATTGGAATGTCTAAGACATCCACCGTACTCTCCGGACCTTGCCCCAACAGATTACCAATTTTTTCGAAATTTGGATAACTTCTTGCAAAGGAAAAAATTCAACTCCGATGGGGCAGTCCAAACCGCCTTCAAAGATTTTATTGATTCCCTTCCGAATGGTTTTTTTAGTAAAGGGATCGATGAACTACCTATGAGATGGCAAAAGTGCATAGATAGCAATGGTACATACTTTGATTAAATAAATATATTATAATAAAAAAAAATCGACTTTATGTTCCTCCCATACTAAACGTCAATTTCATATGTAAGGACCTAATATATTGCTTGTATTTAGTTTATCTAAGTATTATCAACGACTCAGTATGTGTCATTTTAATTAAAATATATGTAAGGACTATCAAATGTTTCTTTTAATGACAACACACATTTTTTCATTATTATTTTTTATTTAAACGATTCTTCTTAAATACATTGAGATATTTAAATTAAATAAACAAAATAAAATAAGTTGTAACAATGAAAGTTGTAACAATAAAGATTTTCGGGATGCCTCTCTAAAATAACAGAACAGTGTTTAGAAAGTGGACGCTGCCTTTAATTAGAACGACGATTTAATTGACATGCTTGCACGTGAAATCCACGCACCAAGCCAACTTCTCGTCAAAGTACATTCTAGCGGGACACACCCTCTTGATGGGAGCGGCGTCGGCGGCCCAGCATTCGTTGTAAGCGAAGCAGCTGCTACCTTCGTAGAAATAACCCCTGGCGGTGCACTTCCCGGTGCTGGACAGCCCGGTGATGTGGACGGGCTCCTCGCAGACGCGTTTCGTCTCGTTGTAAACAAAGTTCTTGGGGCACACGAACAACTGGGGCATTGCTACACCATCGGTCTTTATGCAAATGTAGTACATGCCGGGGTGACCTGGAACACCTCCGCGCTGCATTGCTACTGTGCAAGGCTGGAGCAGCATGGGGCAGGTGGTGTTGTTTGCCAACTTGATGCGGCATGATGCAGAGTACGCGTCGTAGGCGTAACCAGACGGGCAGGCGTAATGTGTAGGTGTTTCATCGAGGCTCTCGGTAGCGCTAGGATGACACAGGAAGTATTCGCACACGCTGAAAGGATTGGGGAAAAATCCAATTTGACGACACTTCATTTCGTAATCGACTATATTCTTGTCGCACTGCGGGTTAGGTGCTGTGGTACAGGTTCCTGTCGCGTTTGAACAACTACCCACATCGCAAGTGTGGGAGTCTTGTTTCAGGTAAACATCTTCGTAAAGCAAGATGCATTCAGAAACATGCGTGCAATCGTCGCAGATTAAACCTTCCTGGGCACATGGCGCCGTCTCCCCGTCATCTCTCGTCAACTGCCGCGTCAGTGGATTGAATATCATTGTCGTCGACTCAGCCGTAGCCTGAAATAATAATAAATATTCTGAAATTATTTTATGTTGATGAATGCTGAAAAAATCGCAATTGTCAGTATAACAAGAGGTCAACTCACATACCAATCGTATATAATATCTGAAAATTCCAAAAAAAAAAACAGAATCTCTGAGGAGTAAGACTTAACGACTCTCTAAGGCAATGCAAGCGAAATTTGCCACTTCTATTCATAGCTTCTCTTGCATTTTGTGTATCACATTTTGGTATGGGAAGGTATTGAATTAAAATTTATTCATTAGCTTCCATATATTTAAATACACCTATTTTTATAAAACGAAACAAACTAAAATATTTAATCATTTAGTAAATTACCTTTATTTTAAATTTTAAATTAACTTTATTTTTACAAAAAATATTTTTTTCAATAATATTACAAAGTAAAGGATCAATTAATATAAAATATATATTATTTTCAATTCGTTCAGTTGGATTTCTTACGATTTATGTTTTAAAAGACACAACATATATTTAAAAAATATTTAATTTTCTGGGTGGTTTTCTTTTTTCATAGATGACAACTTTTTAACTTCTAAAAATTAAAAGAATTTGTATCTTTTGTTATTTTAAACTGAAAACTATAAATAAATATTTATCGATATTCTTGATTTCAGCTTTTTAGTCAAGGCACAGCACATTGTACTAGATGATCGCCTTAAAGAGCTGCACGTCTATGTTACACTCGAAATATTTTATTTGACTCACAGATAGTAAAACAAAATTTTTGAAACAATTTTTTTCCAAGATTGCGATAAAATTGGATAATAATTCAACTCTGATTGAAAATGCATCCAATATATAAGTGGTCACCTCTTCATGACACAAATCCAGAATTAAAGTAGTGTACCAATACTACTAGTACTACCAATACACAATCAGCACTATGCCGTGCAGCCTACTATATCACTACTCACATAATGTCATTATAAACTGTACCCTGTACCTACATTAATTAGCTAGATGATTAGAAGTGTGCATTTTCCTATACGTAAATATTCATTGATGAACTCTATCTACAATTTTCCTTCATTAAGGACATAGCTCAGAGGGGAGGATTATAAATAAATAATAATATAATATAATGTGTGTGCGAATAAAATTAATCAATTTAGATTAAACTAATAGGTGCCAACAACCATACCAATTATTAAGGATTACTTTAAAACGGTATATTGAACTCATACAAGTTGCCCAACCACAAAACTCTAGAAAAGTGTTTTCTCTAATATTTTATTTTCGTAACTGCCATAAAATGCTTTTACATTACAGTTGTGGACAACCTGTTAACAATGTATATTTTAAAATATATAAAATAAATCAAATAAATTGATTTACTTTTATCACATCTAATAAGAGAAAATATTTTAAACTTACCCATAAGCAAACCCCGATAAAAAGAATGAGTTGTAGTTTCTGTGCCATCTTGCTCGCTTGTGAAGTTAGAAAGAAACATGAGTAGATACCTAGAAAGTCGCTCTTTTATATGGTTCGAAGCCAGGGTTTTTCAACCTCCCCTTACTGTGTAGAGAAAAATCATTGTTATGTAGTGTAATATCTGTGAGTGTGGCAAAATCGATTGACATGCATATGCACGAAAGGACACATGATTATATGTTTCTGTATGCAAGGTGATGCCTATCAGAGGAGAAATGTTTAAATATCCGCGCGCACGAGCGCGCGTTCTTTTTTTGCTCAATCCTGTCATTAAGACAACAATTGTAAATTACTAAAATAAAACACAAATTACTTTGTTTTCACCACTATATTAGATTAAAAAATCTACATGTTTCGAGAACAATGTTCTCTTCATCAGGATTATTGTGTAAATGTCAAAAGTTATATTGTCAAAAGTGGTGTAAATTACTGTATATTTTGTATAATAAAATCCGATATTATACCTACTTGGTGTTTTATTATTTGTAAAGTTAAGTAAACAATTTTAAATTCTTAAAGTTATACAGCAGTTCATTTTAACAGTTTTCATATAAATGCAAGTTGTTGAATGTAAAATAGATTGATAATGCTCTCATAAGGCGAAACATATTTCACAAAAATGATATAAGTAGAATTAAAAAATTTCATATATGTGATTATGAAGTTTTATAAACTTACCTCCGAAACAATAAAATATAATACTTTTATTATTTACTCTTTCGTTCATCTATTTTTTTATCTAAAAACCTTATTTATTTATATACCTTATATACTTGATTGTATTATAATTCAATAATATACGTATTCTCTATATATCGGGGGCATGCAGTGAGAATATTGAATCATGATATTTAGGTAAGCATATATTTGAAAAAAATCGAATTAAGAGATATCTCATAATATTCCTATCACAATTACCATCATATTATTCAAAAATTAATAGTAGTAATATTCTTTTCGTTGTGTGTGTGTGCTAACCCGTGTGTGATTCTAACTATACCTGCCGACGAGCGAGAAGTTTTCTAGTGCGAACCTGAGCGATTTAAGTAACGTGTATCAGTATATAAGAGACAAGTGATTCAGAAGTGATAATTAATACGAATTACAAAAATATAAAAAAACTGCAGCGAAGATTCTAGTAACTTTTTTGAGAGCGTGAAAGTGAGAATTTAAGAACAGCGCTCCAATTAAATTCGTATATATATATATATAGAAACTCATACCCACGAAATTGAACCTATGAGTTTCTATCTAACTATATATCTTCAATCTTAATTTGCCAACAAACAAGTCTTCTGACTTGGTCACGATATCCATCTTATTATTTGGTCATCATTCATTCATTCAACACGATCAAACAACCCAAGCGACCCTTTTTTATTAATATTCAGCGTGCTTGGATCGGCTTTACACAATATTTTAAAAAGGGTACTTTATATGCTACGATCCGATAGAAGGAAAATTGGTGACCTCGTATTACTGTATAAAATCGTAAATAATTATTACAACAGTTCAGAACTAACGCAGCTAATTTTTTATCACATCCCTTCCAGGAGCACTAGACAAAATATATCGTTTCATTGTGACAATGTTAGAGTAAATTATCTCTATAGCTCACCTATTAGAAGGCTCCATAGGTTAGGAAACGAGTATGGCTACCTATCGGATGTTTTTTCGGAAACACTAGCCGCCTACAAGAAAGCTCTTCTGGACGAATTCGGTCGTTTATAATTGGTTATTGATGTCATGTCTATCTCTTGTTTTTAGATTTTTGAATTTTACATTTCTTCTTGAGTTTCAGATTTGATTAGTTTACAATTATTTCATTTGGTTGTAATTTTGTTGTTTCTTGAATTTCAGACATAATTATTTTAATTTGTTGTAGTTTTATTGATTGTTGACTTTCATATTTGATTTGAAATCTATTATTTCAAATCAAACATGTAATTTTGTTATACTTTATGTTAAGTAATGTTTTATTTTTCTTTATATATTACTTTATTAATTGTTTTTGATAGAATTATACCTTATCTCCTTTTTTTATTATTACCTATCAATCTAAACATGTTTATATACATTGTTTCTTTAATGGTACGTTGTACCGTGTATTAATGAAATAAATAAATAAATAAATATGAATTAACAGCTTCTGGTTTAATGCTTCTGAAACTTTTCTCCTTGAGATGCAGTAAACACCTATTTTAATTTGAAGATTTATTTTCCCAACTTCACCGCGCGTCTTAAGGTAAGCCTCTTCACACAAATTTCAGCAGTATGGCTATCCGCTTTCATGGCCAATTTATATTTGAGTTTCGTAACCATATCTTGCATAAAGAATGTTCCAGCAAGGAAAAGCCGTTTTTATTGTAAACAATTCATTTATTCATACGGTACAAAAAATGTCCGAAAAATAATAATTACAAATCCGACAGGAAATAAAAAAAATTATAAAAAACACTAGACGGTCAAAATATATCATTCTCTCTGTAAAAATGACCGTCACTAACGCTAACGAGATGCTAGATGGCGCTGTTTTCACAGCCGTCACTTGCGACCGAAATATTTTTCGAGAGCACAGCACAGCCGCGGTTAATAAGCGATTTGTGCGCGCGAAAATAAACGTCAGTTTGACAGTTCTGGTGCCGTTCTCCATCTTTGAATATCAGAGATATATTCGCTCATTACTTTGTTAACGACGGCCGTCTTCCATGGCAAGACACATAAATATCATTCTGTCAGTTCATTTTTGGTGAATAAATACCTACTTCTCTAAAATACTCTTTTCCCACCATTTCCAAACATCTCGACCAACTCCTGCCAAGCTTGGTTCTTGGCATATTTGAGTAATCCTCACACTATTACAGGTCTTTTCTCCCATATTACAGGTCTTTTCTCCACTTCATCAATAAAAAATTCAGTGTCAAAGCGATCCATAACCGTAGAAAAGAGAATATAATCCACGCGTGCTCCTGTTGTGACATGGAACCGTGCGGTGCCCGCAACGCGACTGAACGCTCTCGTAATATAGTAATAGGATCGTGCGGGCGCCGTGCGGGTCTATTTTCTAGCGGTTGGGTTGCGGGCACCGCAGCGGTTGACTAACCGCACGGTTGTGTCTGAACGATCACATACAAACCTAGGTAAATGAGACCCGCACGGATCTCATGCGATTCTGAAACGGCACGGTTCCCGCTGTGTCTGAACAAGCGCTTCAAGACGTGAGCGAGATGCCGTCTGAACGTAATATCGAATAAACATTGCACTTTCGTCACATTTTCCGTATTCGTTGCTAAAACAATAAGGTTTTGATAGAAAGAGATGGTCATATATTCTTCATATGTTGAGCGCCAGCCGAATACTCAGGTGACGCCGCAGAACTACTATCTGCGTCAAAATGTTTACTTATTTTAACTTTTGACAAATGCTCTATATTATTTGAGTCGAATTATTATTTACCGTAAAGAATTTAAGAAACATACTAATAATTCTGCACTCCCTTTTAAATCAATGTATTTAGAATTATTGAAAATTTAAAATTCCCAACACATTAAAAAATAAATTTTAATGTTTTACATTTTTTAAAAAATAGATATTAAAAACTTTATATAAGAGAATTATTGAAGATAAATCTATGTGTAAACTATTGTGGAATAACTCTTTTTTGCATTTTTTCATTTCTTTCTTTCTCTTAACCAACGTTTTCTATTTGTACTAATTTTTTTTTGGAATTTCTCATTATTTTTTTATAATGTCGTGTCAAAATGGATATTAATAAAAAAGGGCAAAATACAGAATTAATGAATATGTTATTAAATAAAAGAGACTTATTTTTATTTTGGTAATATTTGTATTTTTTCTTGTATTGTTGTATTGTGTTGTTGATTTGTATTTGAGTTTATAAGATCTATTGTAATTAATTAATATGAATGTATTTCTGGTAAATACAATTTATTTATATATATATATATTGATGGACCTACAGACAAATATCAATGTGATGTTTTGTGGGTCTGAGATGTAAAAAAAAAAATAATAATAATAAATAAAAATAATAAAAAGCCTTTACTTGTAACTTGTGTGTATTTTGTATATTTGTAATTTTGTATAATTTGTTAAAATAAAATAAAAATAATATATATAGAAAACTACCTACTAAACTATCAGTTACACCCTGTATATTTAAATTAAAAGAAAATACCTATGTGTTCGTTAAATTCTGATAAGTTAAATAAGTACTTATACGTTGTTCATTTATTCTATGGTAGTTATTCTCTGATAAGTTTTATAAGTATGTGTTGTTTGTTTATAATAAAAATAAAAAAAATTGTTAGACGGGCAATTTTGGTTGAGTGCTTAAGCCGGCCAGAAGATAAAAGACAAGTGAATGTTTTCTCCTATTTCCTTCATCGTATCACAAACAATACGTAATTTGGCGCCTTACCTTGAAAACAATCTCGTGTGTTTGTTTAGCAAATATTATCAAGAAAAAATAATCAGTTTTCTCTTTTCTGTCTACTCAACAAACTTGGCCCCTCCGAAAGTAGTTTATATGTTTTTATTTTATTTTTATTTATTTTTTTTAACATACAGACCGTCAACAGGTCGTTAATAAACCTAATAGATGGTCGTATAGTGACATTAAAGTACAAGTTTGAGTATTTTATGAACATTTGAATATGATATAGTATAATACACTTAATACAATTTTTACGGTTAATTAATAATTAATAATGAAAAATAATAAATGATAAAATATATAAATATAAAAATATCGCATATAAAAACAATAAATGTAAGTTTTTACATAGTACACAATTAATGATAAAAATAAATTAATTCATAATAATAAATGTTTTAAAGATAAATAAATTGTAAATAGTATTAAGTATAATACAAAGACTAGGTATCTCAAATCGAATAAATTTAAGTAATGATTTTTAGATTAAGGCGGTACATTCACTGCAAATGCATATTTCGGCGTTTTTTACGAAAATGTGGGTTTTTATTATTCATTTATATCAGAATGTAGATGATAGATTGCAATTTTTTTAGGGCGATAATTTAGATAGAACTTTTATTCTTATATAAAAGTAATAAACTAAACATTATTTACAATAATTAAGAAAAATATAGACATTAATCCACAGGCCGCGGCAAAAAAAACCTTTTTAATGTTCCCGGACGTAGAGTGGTTCGTTTAAAATTTCTATGTAAGCATAATATATTTTTTTATACGTATAAAGTTTTCTTAATTATCTAGAATCCGTACGTAGAAAATTAAGAAATATTCAATATTGAAAAATATATAATTTTTGAAACATGCTTAAATATTTACGTTTTTTGGTCATTTTCAAACGTTGTTTATTCATATAAAAAGATGATTTTAAACGATATATTGTATCTATATTCGCACTTTGAGTCTTCATTCACTATTAAAAAGCTAAATTTATTTTAAAATAAAAATTCTAAAGTATGAAAAACGACATTGTCAACGTCAGAATCCGTGTTAGATGCCGTCTGGCCACGGCAGAGGTCAGTCGTGTTTATGTAGTCGAATATTCCTCGTCATTTATTTCACTATTTATTGTACTTTTACGCCAAATTTGACATTTATATGAATTATTATTATATAATACGCTCAAAATCAATTGATATCTCCCATATATTAAGGTTTTATATGGATTTTCGAACGGTTTCATCCTTTTTGAACTTTGAACATGCGTCACATGTCAGTTTCGGTATAATCCTAATTCAACAATTGTTCCAGATCATTTGAGATATCAAGATACATACTGTACGCGCCGTGCGCATGCGCGTTCACGTCTCCCATGTATTTATTTCTTGTTTAATATTAAAGGTATTCATTATGATATGAAAAGTATTTCAGAATTATTAATATGTTTTTCAAATTCTATACAGTAAGTAATTATTGGACGTAAATAAAATACGGGAATTTGTCGATAGATAAAATAATACATTTTGATATACGCAGTACGCACGTGGGGCTAGGTGATTGTTTTGTATTGTCATATTACGATATGCATTGATTTAAAAAGGAGTTCAGAATTATTACTATGATTCTTAAATTATTTACGGAAAATAATAAGTCGACTCAAATAATATAAGATCATTTGTCTTAAGTTAAATAAGTAAATATTTTGATACGTGAGGTACTTCTGTGGGGATGCCTGACGCGGACAAAAGCGAAGAATATATGACCATCTCTTTCTATCAAACCTTACTGTTTTAGCAACGTATGTACCATAAATACGTATGTAACGAACGTGTAATTTTTATTCGATTTGCGCTCAGATGACATGTCGCGCACGGCTTGAAAGGACATGATCTATCGATGTAATTTGACAGCTATGCATGTTTGTGAATCGGCTGTGCCGCCTTAACAGGCTTACGGCAGTGCACGGGTTCCAAGGTCAACATCGTGTGTCTATGACGAGCATGTATTACACGCTTGGGGGACCGTCAACCAAGTTTATCAATATCTCGCTTTTGAACCGAGCCTGTGTCATGAAGAATATATCAAGGTTGCCGTCTCTGGACGATATCGCGTTAAATTGGTTGATCATTCTAGGTAGCCTAGATTGGTGTTGTAAAATTTATTGTGAAAAAGGCTTGGAGACCTCATTGATCGGACAGAGATGTTAATGTATATTTGTGATTATATTGAGGGGGTGTCTAGTTTGTTATTGACTATTTTGTAGAGAGTCATTAGGTCTGTAATATTTCTTCTTTTTTTAAGGAGATTAGGTGAAAATTTTTGAGTCGTCGATATGTCAACGATTTAAGGATTTTTTTGGATTTTTTCTACTCTATTATTGTGAATATCGTATTTGGGTGATCAGAGTGTTGACGAGAATTCTAATAAGCTTCTAATTAGGGATTTGTACATAATAATTGACACTGAAGTATCAGAAAATTCTTTCGTTGTTCTGAGAACAAAACCATGAGTTTTGGAAGCTCGTTTTGCGATATCGTCAAAATGGTGGTTAAATTTGAAAGATCGGTCAAAGATGATTCCCAAGTCTTTAATAAATGATAAGGAATTTGGCGTTGTTCCGTTAATGCTGTATAAAAATGATATGGGTCTATGTTTTTTGTGAAGGATATTGAGTTGCACTTGTCGATATTAAAGTAAAGATCGTTTTGAGTGCACCATTGTTGAAGGGAATTGAGGTCATCAAGAGTGGTGGATATGGATTTAAAGATTTTGAGGTCGTCGGCGAAAAGTAATTTCTGAATACTTAGTGACTTCACGTATGTCGTTAATAAATATTAGAAAAAGAAGGGGTCCAAGGTGAGATCCCTGACTTATGCCAGAGGTAGTGTAGAATGGAGTGCTTTTGTGGCCGTTTACGGCTACTACGTGGATTCTTTCTATGATGCAAGTTTTGAGCCATTTTAGTAGAAGTCCACAAATGCCAAATTGGGATACCTTTTCTACCAGAAGGGATTGATTTACTTTATCAAAAGCCTTGGCAAAGTCAGTGTAGACAGAATCCACCTGCAGTCGGTTATCTAGGGCGTCTTTGATAAACTGCAAATATATAACATAATATATAACGCCAAGAAATCGGCACTTGTTGTTTTTCAAAGTGACTCGCCTCCTGCAACGTCCTCCCCGTGTCTCTGGCAGGTCAAATTCTAGAGCCCAGTAGCAACATTAAATATCTTGGTCACATTATGTATGACAACTTATGTGACATTAAGGATATCGAAAAACAGAGAAGAGCTATTAGTGTAAGGTCCAATATGCTAGCCAGGAAGTTTTCTAGATGCAGTAACGAAGTGAAACAATACCTTTTCGTTACTTATTGCACGAATCTATACACAAGTGAGCTGTGGTGCAGATACACTCTGCTGTCCTATAACTCTATGAGAGTGCAATATAATAATGCCTTCAGGATAATGCTCGGTCTACCTTGGCGTTGCAGTGCATCTCATATGTTAGTAGAACACAGGGTCCATGGCTTTGCTGCTCTCCAACGACTGAAGATAGCTAGCGCAAGAAAGAGGTTATGGGGGTCTATCAACTCCATTATTCAAGCAGCTGCTATGTGGCTTGACTCCCCAATGCATAAAAGAAGGACACTAATTATGCAACAGTGACTGTTCTCCATTTTTTTTTTCTTATGTATTTATCTATTGTTATTATTATTTTCTACTTTTTTACTATTTTTAATTTCGACATGTTTTCATTTCTTATTCTTCTTGTATGTCTGTTGTTGGTTTTCTATTTTCACTTATATGTATATATATATCTATATGGCGAGGTGAGAATCTATTCTCAACAAGCTGAAATAAAAACCTATAATTATTATTATATCAGAAGATTCGAGGTCACCGAACGACGTGAGAAAAAGCCATGTTGGAGTGGGGATATATGGTATGTAGATTGTAGATACTAGTAGATAGGTGATACAGGTTGATGTAATCAATAGTGCGCTCGAATCAAAGCAGTGTGTACTTGAGATATGGTATTGGTGCAGTGACGTCCCTAGACAGAGTTTTAAAAATAGCACTGATACAATATTTCGAAATAAGATTTTTAACTTCTTCGATAACCGCAAAATGGCGTTTCGGTTAAATTATTTATAAAATCATCAAGATAATGCTTTGTATAAACCACTATTTATTGAATTATCAACATGTTTCGGGGCCAACGGTCCCTTCATCAGGGTACAACAAGTATATACTTTTTTAGTATACACGTTGTAGGTGCAGGTAGGTACGTAGATTTTTCATTTTTATGAAAAATCAATGCAGAAACATTACGAAAATCAAAAGCATAAATAATGATAATTTAAATAATAAATTATTATAATTTTAGTCCTTATTTAGTTTTCCAGCTCCCATATATTTATTTTTGATTTTGTGAATGTCTACAATTCGATAAATAATTTTTAATACGATGTATCGCGACCATTGGCCCCAAACACGTTGATAATTCTATAAATGTTGATTTATACAAAGTGTTTTCTTGATAATTGCCTACATAAAAAAATTAAATTACATTAGGTCCCTACGTATACGTAGGTACTGTCGAATCTACAGAAATTCGTTTTTCGGTTTAGGTACTATTTTAAACTCAGTTTACTATATATATTCGGATAATGTTTAAAAATGTTGAATTTTCGTTTCAAAAAAGCAAATATAATGTAAAATTAAACATTATCCAAAAATAAAAAAACGGATAGTTCAAGACAATAAAACGAATTTTTGCAGATTCAACAGTAGGTATAGGTGCTTAGGGAATGACGATATTATATTATCCGTAAATTATTGACAAAGATTCTCGTGAGTCATATTATTCTGTACAAACACTGATAAGCCAAAAACCCTAAAGCAGGTGTGGCGAACCTTTTTGGGTCCGCGTACCAAAAATCCTCAAATATTATTTCTCGATTATGTGGCGTGCCCAAGCAGTAAAAAAAATTAACAAAATAGAAAAAATGATTTTTTTTAAATTTTATTTACAAGCTTAAAAATTACAATATAGATCCTAAAAATAAAGTCAAAATCATTAAAAATACACATTAGTTATTTATCAATGAGATTTTTTCTGTTGTACATTTGATGACAAATTTTTAATATCTGGTTCATATTTCGTCACTTTTAGTAATACACACGACCAACTGGATTCATCAGTCAATCTCTTTCTCGAATTACATTTTATGAAATTCGTTTCTGAAAATAATGACTCCCAAGCAATGTAAAAGAGAAAATTGATAATATTGCTCTCGCTAGTTTTCTTAAATCGCTAAAGATTTCTGGAATGGCGTTCCGACGTCTCATTATTTCTTCTTCTGCATATTTATTAATTATGTTCGTTAATTGATCGCTTTCAATTATTTCCAAATCATTTCTCAAATCAACAAATTTTTGTTTCCTGAGTTCCATAACTTGCATTTCAATGTCTTTCAGATTTAGCCACTCATAAATCATCTGCTGATAGTGTGTCTAGATATAAAATAAATATTGAAATTGTTTGAATTTTGAAGAGAACTCGTTGATTATCGATTGAATAACTACCGAAAATTCTTGTGTTAATTTGATCTAATCTGGTTTATCTTCTGCAATTTATTTTTTATAATTTGGATATTTAATAAAGGTGTTAGATACAACGTCACGATACAACGCCAAATTTGTAATTTGGCTTGAAATGCTTTGATTAAATGAAATATAACAAATTTTTTTTAACACCTTGCAGTTGAATATTTAATTCAGCTAAATGTTAGCACGAATCAGTAAAAAACATTTATTTTGGTAGCCATTCGACGTCTAGTAACTCGTTATATTTTTCAATGAGATTCTCATTAATTAAAAAAAGCTTTAACTTCATCCAAACACTCAACGAATCTTTAAAGGAATTTTCTACGACTTAACTAACCATCGCACACTGTTGTACATAAGTAAACCCTTATACACTGGGTTTACCTCATTTAATAATTCTAAAAATTTTCGTTTGTTTAATCCGCGTACAGATATCAAATTGACTAATTTTGTTTTAAGAATCATAACATCTTCCAGTGACTTAAATCCGTGCTTTGCGCATAAAACTTGCTGGTGCTTTAATCACATCGTTTTTTGGTGAAAAACATAATTCAAAGGTGATGTTCTTCCTTTTCACTTAAGTCAGAAATGGGGTATTATTGTGTATATTGAATATATTATATGAACATAGTCAATGTTAACTACTCCACTATCAGCGAGATCGACGAACTTATCTTCACTGACAGTGACACCTGCGTCGGCGATAAATAACAAATTACAACGTACACAACCCATACACAACCTCAAATGAAAACAAACGTCAAAAGCAGTGTAGCCAGCATGAAAATCAAAATGGATTATTTAATCAAAATTTTAATTCCTTAAAACTTAAAAATTTTAAAAAATATTTTTTAACTTGGAAATCGTTCGCGTTGCACGTGAATCCAAATTCTCAAATGTGCCACCTCGGGCACGCGTGCCCTAGGTTCGCGACACCTGGCCTATAGCACTGTCAAATAGGGATGGGTCGTCGACGTATTTACCGTCGACGAAACGAGACCGTCCACGTCCATCCATCGACGAGACGATCAACTAGTTGAATTCGTCAACTAGTTGACGCGTCAACTTCGTTACGCGGACGTCGCGGACGTTCTATCTAAACATCGGGACGATGGTCAACTGTCTACGGTTCAACGCGACGCTTCTCGACGGCTCAACCGTTGGCTATTTTTATGACGTTAATTTTTAAAATTTAAAGAAGTTCGAAGAAATATAGTTTCGGGGAAAGTAAAACCGCTACTTGTGCTTATATGTAAAAATAAATATTTTATTATTTATTTGTTTACGCACATTATAGGCTTTTACATATTGTTTTATATACTTCTTTCTATATATAGTAAAGAAAGAAGTAGGTATACACAGCAATATCAGGTGTTAGTAGTAAAATATAAATATTAGGTCCTTACATATGAAATTGACGTTTTGCCGTACTGGCAAATTTGATCTCAAATATCTTCTCTTTGGTTAGGAATTCCAAATCCAAATTTATACAGCTATTTACTCATGTATTTGTGTTTTGAAAATTATAATTCATTTGTTTTTTCCTCAACTGTTTTTTTCTTTGCGTCACTCAGTTTACAAAATGAAAAACTTGAAATATCGCGTTATTTACGAGTACGAGTTCCACCGTGGCACCAGTGCTGCAGAAACGGCTCGAAGGATTAATTATGTGTATGGCGACGGTGCCGCAAAAGAAAACACAGTGCGTTTTTGGTTCCAACGTTTTCGTTCTGGAAATTTCGACCTGCAGAACAAGCCCCGTGGACGGCCGGAGACCAAAGTTGATAATGAAGAATTGAAGGCTATTGTGGAAGCGGATCCATCGCAAACCACATCCGAGTTAGCTGCAGGCTGCGGTGTTAGTGATAAAACTGTTTTAATCCACTTGAAGCAAATTGGTAAGGTGAAAAAGCTTGAAAGGTGGGTACCTCACGAATTGAGTGAAGCAAATCAACAAACGCGCGTTGACTGCTGCGTTGCATTACTCAACCGGCACAATAATGAAGGGATTTTAAATCGAATCATTACCTGTGATGAAAAGTGGATCCTGTACGATAATCGGAAGCGCTCATCGCAATGGCTGAACCCTGCCGAACCAGCCAAACCATGCCCCAAGCGAAAATTGACTCCAAAAAAGTTACTTGTGAGCGTTTGGTGGACTAGTGCTGGTGTCGTTCACTACAGCTTTCTTAAATCTGGCCAGACGATTACGGCAGATGTCTATTGTCAGCAACTGCAAACCATGATGGAAAAGCTAGCTGCTAAACAACCGAGGCTGGTTAATCGCTCTAGGCCACTGCTGCTTCATGATAACGCTAGACCACACACTGCACAACAGACGGCTACCAAATTAGAGGAGCTTCAATTGGAATGTCTAAGACATCCACCGTACTCTCCGGACCTTGCCCCAACAGATTACCATTTTTTTCGAAATTTGGATAACTTCTTGCAAAGGAAAAAATTCAACTCCGATGGGGCAGTTCAAACCGCCTTCAAAGATTCTATTGATTCCCGTCCGAATGGTTTTTTTAGTAAAGGGATCGATGAACTACCTATGAGATGGCAAAAGTGCATAGATAGCAATGGTACATACTTTGATTAAATAAATATATTATAATAAAAAAAATCGGCTTTATGTTCCTCCCATACTAAACGCCAATTTCATATGTAAGGACCTAATATAAACTACATATATAAGCAGTGAAAGTATTGGGTATAAGCATTAAAATGTGAGTAAATAAAATGGAAGGAAACAATGATTTTGCGTAATAAAGGCACCAGTTATGAGGTGCGGTAAAAAATACTTTACATTTATTTATTATCTATAAACTTATAAATAAATACATAATTTAAAAATACTTTACATTTGAGATGTTATATAGAAATTTATTGAAGAATACACCTTTCAAAGTCAGGCTTTCACTTTGTGGTGACATTATTAATAAATAAATATATCTGTATTATTTGTCAACTTTAGTTTAAGGCTCAATCTGAGAAAAGGAACATTGTTCCCGAAACATGTAAAAAACCAATAAAAAGTGGTGTAAACAAAATTATAATAGATTTATTTTTTATCTATAAAGTTGAAAATAGGGAATTTTTAATAAAAATTAATTAAACCTAAATTCAAGATTATATTACATATATAATAATTAATGTTGGACTCCTGAATAAGGACCATAGTTAGGTATAGAAAATTTTATTCC
Organism: Agrypnia vestita; assembly: GCA_016648135.1. NCBI lineage: Eukaryota > Metazoa > Arthropoda > Insecta > Trichoptera > Phryganeidae > Agrypnia > Agrypnia vestita. The sequence goes on from JADDOH010000230.1 coordinate 48,495, forward strand.
CTACAAGTTTGTTTATCATTTATATGCTTAAGTTGAAAAGTAACGAAATAACACAATAATTAAATTTTACCATCCCTTTTCAGGTAGATATAAGAAGTCGAGATCGATCGAATAAAATATTGATTTTAGAAAAATATCTAGCCGGCCTGTTAATTAATAATAGTTCAATAAAAAATAAAATAATTAAACAGAATTGTTTTATTTTATACAGCGTAAAATTGGGAATTCACCGAATCGTCGCACGTGACATCACAAAAAATCAAGTAAAAAAATAATAGCTTATTAAGCCTATCTCGCCCTACGCATGTATTCAAATTTCAAATCTCTAGTCATAGTTCGTGTACACAGATCTGCACTCTATGGTAGTGTACTTTAGAGTTGAAATGAAATTACCCGTCGAACCGTCTATGACGTCTATGGCATCTACAAGTCTACAGCGAGAGATGAGAGAGAAATAAACGGAGACGTTTTGTCTTGCTCTCGCTCGTTGCTTTGCATTGCGTTATACTCGAATCGTCCACCGACCACGTCCACCGTCTACGAATTCAACTAGTCCATGCGATAAACGTAAACGGTCGACGCGTCGATGCAACGTCAACGGTTGATTTCAACTAGTCCGTCCATTCAACGCCCATCCCTACTGTCCTACTAATGTTCCGTGTTCACATCTCTATTTATTTAAAAAAAAAAAAAAAAAATGATAATTTAAAAAATATCTATTTACAAGATATAAAACAAATATAAATTTAAAATGCGCTTGCATTATATTTTTGTTAAAAGTTGTACTGTACGAGGGCATATTGAAAAGTAAGGTCTCCTATTTTTTTTCATAGAAAATCAAATTTATTCAGAACTTTGCGTGCATCATTGGAAAGCTTGAACAGTGAGCTATTTTTCTACAAAGTCGCCTTGACGATCAATCACTTTTTGCTTCCTGGTAACCAGCTTTTTAATGCTGGCGTCGGACCACTCTCCCGCCGCGTCGCAAAGTCAACTGATGACTGCTTCTTGCACTTCCTCGTCTGACTTGAATTTCTGACCCCCAAGGTGTTTTTTGAGAGCAGGAATCAAGAATTCTTGTAAGTAAATGACATAAATATATAAATAATCATACCCTTTCTTGGCAGCATCTATGTTATAATTACGCTAACCAATGTCGTTTCTGCATTTGGATGATGATTTCTATTTGTATACAATAATTTTGCCACGTTGCTTATCTGGTCCTGTGGCGCAACGAATACCACGTCTGACTGCGGATCAGAAGATGCCAGGTTCGAATCCTGGCAGGAGAATTTTTTTTTTACGGTCGAGAATATTTTTTTTGTTGAAACTTTCATTACATTTTTGGTTTTAAACATTCATTTTATTATAATTACGCCAACCAATGTCGTACGTTTCTGCATTTGGATGATGATTTCTATTTGTATACAGTAATTTTGCCACGTTGTTTATCGGGTCCTTTGGCGCAATGAATAACACGTCTGACTGCGGATCAGAAGATGCCAGGTTCGAATCCTGGCGTCGAATTTTTTTTACGGTCGAGAATATTTTTTTTGTCGAAATTTTAATTACATTTTTGGTTTTGAACATTCATTTTTTATATTAATTTGTTTATGTAACAAACCAAATTAAACAAAGATTAATTTTTTATAATGTTGTATAAAAGTAATCAACACTGCGAGAAGAGAAGAGAGTAGGTACCTACCTATCGAACTATGGTTTATTCCGCTCTGACTTATTAATCGGTTAGAAATTTTGAATAAATACTTTGTCTTAATTATATCTAAACTACCCGTAATTAAAAGTGGAAATTTACCAGATACAATTGACCGCAAAGCGGCTGACGTAGGCATAGGTAAACAATTGTGTTTGCTGCACAGCAAACACATTTGGCCGCAAAGCGGCCACAATAGCAAAAATGGAAGTTTGCCAGATACAATTGGCCGCGAAGCGGCTGACGTAGGCATAGGTAAACAATTGTGTTTGCTGCACAGCAAACACAATTGGCCGCGCAGCGGCTATCGCTGGCCGCGGAGCGGCCATCATTGGCCGCGAAGCGGCCACAATAGCCGCCCGCAAGGCCTAGCAGTAAGCAAACGGCGAAGCCGATTGCTTTCCTGCTAGTCTTATATATAACTTGTAAAATGGTACATATCATTCAATAAGGGCGGATTGCCTAATTTTCAAAAGAAGAAAACGATGACAGTTAATAATTAATTTGAGAAGACCTACAATTACATTGTCGTCTCTTTCTACCATTACTTTCCATGCTAGCAATATCCACAATCTATATGACGCACTATCATGTTCATTTGATATTTTGTTCAGATTTCCTGTCAAACCCGCCTTGAGAGAGCACGATCAAATCACAAAATACTTGCCTAGAATTTGAAACGTGTAAAATGAATGTCCAGCCTTCAATGAGAATTGTGTGTGCCTAATTTCGTTTTCTTTAAAATTTATTATTTGGATTAAAGTTTTTTTTTTTAATTTCTTCAACAGTTGGTACACAAAATTTTAACATTTTTTATTTTTATTTTGTATTGTTTAGGATATGCGTTTTTGGTAGATGTCAAAGCTTACGCAGGGACCATTGAAATATTTCCTAGCAAAAATTTTAAAGTTGATATAGAATTACAATTAGACATTTTTTTCAAAAGAACTGAATAAATAGAAAGACCTAGGATCAGACTCAATTAATAAAAACTTCAATGGAAAACATAAATAATTTTTATTTCAACATTGAAAATTTTATACACGTATTTATAAAAATTAACACATGTATAAACAATATTTTATAAATTGTGCAGTGTGCTTACAAACTGAAATATAGTTTGTACCTATATATATTTTCGGGAGTCTCGTAGTTAGTAGCAAAACTTTTGAGGAAGTCTTCTTCGAAAATTTTAAAGCGACATAAAATTTTGCATTTTTTTTTTCAATATTTCTAGCCGTTCTTTTGAAAAACATTAGACTGTCATGTAAGTAAATAACAGGGTTTGAAAAAATCCGATTTTTATAATAAAAATCAAATAATTTGATTTTTTGATATATATCCAAATTTTTTTTTCTCCTTTTTTGCACACGTTGATTGAAGCAAACTCGAAATAATTAGGAAATTTATATTTTTATTTTGTCTATGAATTATTATTTATTAAATAAATGAATTGCATACTGAAAAAGCTTATATATGCAATTATTATATATAAGTTATAAAGTTTATCTTTCTAATGTAGTGTTATGGGTGTTTGTTTCTTTGTGTAAAATAAGAAACGGATTATATGAAACAAATGAAACTAAAAAATAACCGTAGCACTTTTTAAAATACAACTATTGCCATCTAGTAATGACCGCAGATATTAAAAAAAACAACCTGTAGCATTTTTTTAAATACAACTAGCGCCATCTATTAACATTTGCAGAAAGTTTTCTTGGATATATATCAAAAATAAAAATCGAGCCATAAAATTAAAAATTAATTCCCTTTGATACAAATTAAATAAAATTATTAAATCTTTTAAATTTCTGCAAGGTTTTATTAATTTTATTTGACTTGTATCAAGGAGAGTAAATTAATATTCCATACAAGTTACTGTAGTTATAGTACTACATTTTACAAAAAATAAGTCAGAAATACTGAGAGGAAAAATGCAAACTTTGATGTTGCTTTTCTCTGCAACTGTCAACATTTCACCCAAAGTATACATAATATTTTCTATTCCAAATTTAATGAAGACTCCCCAGAAGTGTTTCCTACTACAAGACACCCCGTATATACATACATTAAAAAAAAAATCTCTCCAGAAAAACAAGTCGGACTTGAGCGTTGTCGGAACCAGGAAATAAAATCACCGCAAGCTGCTCGTAAGTCTTCACACGTAAGTGACAATTTTCTAGAGGACCATGAAAACATCCGAAATAAAGTATATGTAAATAAAGCATTTACTATGATTAAAATAAATTTAACTAGAGTTTGTACCACAAATTATAGTCAACACACCATCCCGGTGAAAATATTTATATACACAAAATATTATATTTGTTCTGTGCTGACAAAACACGAGGCGCATACTATGAAAAATGACCCAATGCGCTTTATAGTCCCATTTATTTGCTTATATTACATCGCAATGGAGAGCTGTGAAGCGGTAGCGATGGCATTTTAACCGTTTTTTGAGATTTTTCACTGATTGCATCGATGATTAGAAACTAGTTTTTCCCAATTTGACGAGTAACCGTTGTAAGTATACAACAGTTATATCTTAGTTACTTAATAGGTATATTCAGATACAAATCCCAAATAGCTGGTTGAAATAACGGTTTGACCATCAGTAGACAGCGGATCCTTTTAAGCTTCAGCACAGAGATATTGGTCAGTAAGAATCGGTACAATGTTTGGATTCTTTGTCACATGAATTTGAACATGTTTGAAAATGCACAAGAAAATAGTATAAATTTAAATAATAAATAATGTAATAACACATTACGGAATGATTAATAAAATAATTTGTCGTATGTAAACTAAATTATACAAAATGCAAATATTTTTAAAAATTATTAGACTTTATTTCACCTCACCTAATTACAAAAGTGTTTTTTTTTCCCTTCGTATTCATATAAACTACACCCATAGTACGCCCAAAAAACACTCGACAAACTCACAATTTTAAATGAAGTAGTCTCGGATTATAATCATCGCATTATACGCAAAAAGTTTAACATTATGAACAGTCGCAACAGAGAAATAATCGGCTAGCAGGAGCGTGCAGTGAGAACAAATAATGTGACTTTTTCCCGAGCATATATTATGAAAAGAAACCGAAATAAAAGATTGTAAATCTCGTAATATTTCATCACAATAAATAACATATTATTCAGATTTTAATATTTTATAATATTCTGCCTGTTTTATTATAAACCGTCAATTGTAAACTTCGATATCTGTGTATGTGGTTTAGACTTTTCTTATTGTATTTTGAGATTTAGTTAAAACAGTAGAAACTCTTAACGACTTACCTGGTGATGGAAGATCGCTTGTCACCATATAGAGACATCGCAATCCACCGTCTTCCTTCTTCTGATTATATTATCTAATGTGACATCTTCATCACCAAAATTGTACACCCGTTTTATCTCCAATTTTACATCGAGATGTTCAAAAGTCAATTGTATGCCGAGGTGTCGATTACAAATCTACCGCCGAGAGCTCGACACCTTTAGTTTCGTCCCCTGCCGCCAGTCTGCCGAAATAGTTACTTATTCAAACATCTCAAAACAAAATATGAAAAGACCATGTATGTGTGTGAATTAAAACGCCGAAACACTGCCAGATAAATATTTAATTTCATATTTTTATTTCAAATATATGTTTAATTAAAAGTCACGCTTCTTGATATCACTACACGCCCCTGCCAGCTAGACAATGGGAAGCGACCAAAATAAATATATAAGATAATAACAATGTATATATGTACATATATATATATATATATATATATGACAAATTATTTTCCGGGGGAACCCGCGTCAAATAGTCCTGAAAAGGACTTTTAAACTCCCGACGTTTTGAATAGATAGCACTATTCATTCTCAAGGGCCTCTTATTTTGAATCGTGCCCAAAACCGGACGAGTAAACCCGACTGTATGGGGCAAGAGCCAGAACAAAAGATATAAGGACATGCATGTGGAATGTGAGAAGTAGATAAAATTGGAGCATTCAAATGTCTAACAAAAACAAACCAGCAAAAGGTATGCGAGTGCCAAGTAAACCCGACCTATGGCAATTTCAAGGGATGTGTGATACTCACTCAGTATTTACTTGAGAGTTCCTTGAAGCCGTTAACCTATCCTCTCTGGAGCTGTAAACTGAGTTGACATTACTTCTAATTATGTGAAATCTCTGTAAATATACTAAATACCAGGCACGTGCAGTGGGAACATTGAAGCATGACTTTTTTGTAAAGGTATATTTTGGAAAAAAATAGAAATCGAATATTTATGCTACAGATTTTTATGAGATATCAAAATATGAATACTATAAAAAGAATTGTGATAGAAATATTATGAAACATACTATGTATTCCGATTTTTTTTGCAAATAATTGGTTATGTAAAAGTCATGCTGCAATGTTCCCACTGCACGCCCCTGCTAAATACATAGTTCATATTTTAAGTAATACAGGGTGTAACAAAGCTAGTTGCAGGTGGATTCTTGCCTTGATTATGAGTCGAAAATGTTCTAAGCAACCATGACCTAATTATCAATAGTTATGGTGATATGCAATATCAAAGTTTGCATTTTTTTTCAATATTTGATTTATTTTTCAAAATGTTGAACTATGTATCATTACAGTAACTTATATTGATTACGAAAAAATAATTATTTTCAAAACAAGATAAATAAAATCGCCCTCGTAGCCCAGAGGGCATGGCACTGACTTCTCACACCGAGTGTTCCGGGTCCGATTTCCAGTGTGGTCACAATTAATCTATGTGATTTACTCGAGCTTGGGTATTTTGTGATGTGTTTCGCTTCTGTAATTGGGCGTATAGGCCTGTAAAAGCATAAAATGAAAAATAAAAAATGATAAAAACCCTGCAGAAATTCCAATTGTAAGGTTTTTATCATTTTATTTAACTTGTATTAAAGGGCATGAATAATTCATATTCAATATAAGTTACTGTAATACTAGTCCAACGTTTTACAAAAATAAGTCAGAAATATTGGAAAAAATGCAAACCTTGATGTCGCGTATCCCCATAACTATTGATATTAATTAGGTCATGGTGACTCAAACATTTTCGACTCATAATGAAAGCAGGAATCTACCTGTGAAGTATTGTGGACTATTCTGGTTTGTCTTCTGAGGTATTATGCCATGTTTTTACGATCCTTCTGGCCAACGTTTCGGATCCCGTTGCAGGGTCTATCATCAGGGCTAATGTATTCAACACATCATCCGATCCGAAACGTCGTCCAGAAATGTCATATAAACACAGCATAATATCCCAGAAGACACAAACCAGAAGATTCTGAGTGGCCGTGAAAACCTAAGAACATTCTTATTGTGGACTAGCTCTGTTACACCCTGTATATTTATGTACTCCATAAAATAATAGCAATGTATATAAGAATTTAGCAGACACAACAAAATAAAATGTTTTCCCGTTAATTCGTCAACATGTGTATGTATTGTAGGGGGATAGGCGCCGGATTCGGCGGCATGTCAATCTTTGCTCTTAAGTAGCAGACGCACAGTCAAGTATCTCCTGCGTCTTTATGCTGTCATTCGTAATGACCAGTGACTTTTCTCATTTTTAGCATTAATTGATACTTAGAATGCGACCACTATAAATTGGCGTGCGAGGGAGGGCGTCCCTGTCGCGTAACAGAAGTTGCCAGGGTGTAAATTTTACAGAATACATAATGTACAGAATGTCCGGTGACCAGTGTCGTAGCCTTTAACAGAAATTTGGTCGGGCAGCACTAAAGAAACCAAGCCGTAATGGCGGCTGTTCTATCTGTCAAACTGTCAGACGGTAATATCGGTCCATTGTTTGCTTTTTCAGCTTCGCAAAACTTTAATACTTCATTGGCAATTGTTCTTGCACCATCCCGGACTGTTTAGGATGTTTTGGACATAATAATTCAGTGTATATTGGTAATCAAGATGTCACAGCTTCCGAGCAAATACAAAATTGTACTGAATGACAGGGCGAGGGGTTACCGTCGGGTGCGGGCGGGGCGAGTTTTAGTTCCAACGTCGCCGCATGCCAAGTTATTGTGGTCAAGCAATACATTCACTTATTAATATGAATATTTTACTCATATTATTAAATAATTAATATAGGTAAAATATTAATATTAATCTGACTTGCAAATGGAAAAAATCTACACTACACTGAGTTTACAGGACCAGAAAGTGTTTAAATTTTAGTAGGTACGTATGGGGAAGGTTAAGGAAGAAATCAAGGAAAGAGAAAGCACTTATGTTTTTTCAAGTAAATAGATTATAATTGTTGTCGTGCAGTTTTTGCAAAAAAATATTTTTTCCTCGGAAAAAACTAGATATACTCTTTTCATCAATCATCGTCTTATAAAATGAGTGTCAGCTGACCACAGAAAAACTGTTAAACAATTTACTTAACTTGAAATTAAACACAGAATGCAAATATATATGTTAAACTAAACTCAAAGGTTTGATCTACAGTTTGCGAAAGATGTCAGTGTCTTGCAAATTCAATTTTAACCTAACCTCAATAGAACAATAAATAATCTAACACATATTATTTATATAAATTCCATAATTTCCTAGACAGCAATTATATAAATATATTAAATAAATAACTAAACAGCTAGGCTGCAATATCATTTTTTTACAGAAATCACACAAATGATATAAAAATGTGAAACAAATATACTACCGAGTAGTTCATTTAATATTAGTCTATCGAGTTTTGAATGGAGAGCAGGCTGAATCAACTAATGTACATTTGAACCTTACTACAACACTACTTCATGTCTATAAATTTTATAAAATTGTGGGATGCATATTTGACCTTTGAAAAAACGTCACACATGATTTGACAGGATCATTTAGGTATTATTTTAGACCTCATCTTCGTATTACAAAATAAGGCGCTACCATTGGTTTTTGCATAATCACTGTAAAAAGTGTTTTAAGATATTATTTGACACTTTTAATCTTGTCATATCATGTCTGTAGAATTTTTATGAAAAAAAAAAATATATATTTAACCTTTTCTCTCCGGTGCCATAAAGTGAGTTGAGATTGTAAATACAGAGTTCATATTTTAGGTGTTCCTCCCTCATGTGTATTCAATAAAATAATTACAATACATAAGAATTTAACGGACACAACAAGATAAAATGTTTTCTCAAAGAAAATGACGTTAATTTGTCAACATGTGTACGTGTATTGTAGGAGCGGTGCGGGGGGCACAGAGCGCATCGCTTAGTGCGCCAGATTCGGCGTATTTTGCATCCTTGTACTGGTGTTAGTGATGACCAATGTTTTTCCTAATTTCTGGCCCCTTTACACAATAATTGATACATATATTCATACATATATCAATCATTATTTTAATGATTACAAATACAAGTAAAAAATGTAAAATATTCATATTTAGCCAACTAAAAAATAAAACAATGTCTACATGTAAACTTAGTTTAAAGCACCGCAATGTGCGTTTCAATTTTAGCACCGTATGGAAAAGGTTAAAAATTACAAAGTCATTTTAGAAATTAAACGCATCTGTTACTACACCATACTGAATTTAGTTTATTTTATCAATACATCAGTTTTTATTTATTGTTATGGTTGTAACAGCTTTGCAATAGATTATTGTTATTATCTTATGTTTACTGTCACTTTTAAGATGACCTAGCATTGTCAACAAATAAATAAAGTTTTATTAGTACTAGTAAAATGAAAAATATTTAAAAAACTCAGTATTTTTTTAAAACTGTATAAAAATTGCCAATTCATACTCACAAGATTCCAATTGAATTCATATACTTCATATATCAATCAAATAACAATCTAGTATTGTGTGATTTTGTATATAAGGGAATGTTGAAGTTCTTTCCCACCATCAAAATTTATATACAATTAGTAGATTGATACGATGGGAAAAATTATAATGTATTCTGAAAAGAATTTATTGTTCAAGATTGTAAAATTTTATCAAAATATAAAAGTTATAGGTGCAAAGAATCAAAACTGTATAAAAAAACTAACCCATAAAAACCAACTGTTTATTATACTCCCTTTCTCATTTACTAATGGAAACAGGTTTGATGCTTAACCTACGTGTTGGGCTCGAGTCGGGCGACGCTATGAAAGAGATAAAAAAATTCGAAAAATCCAAAATTATACTATAATTATTTTTTTTTTTAAACGAAAAATTGTTAGATCATTTTTATCGTCGCTACGAGTCTGTCTGCAAAGTTTCAGCTTGATTGAATCACGGGAAAAGGGTTTAAAATTGATCCAAATTTTTTCGAAAGACAAACAAGTAGATGCTACGAGTAAAAAGGGAGTAAAAACTTGGTTTTTCACTATAAATACATTTTTTCCAATAATAAAGTTGTCACAGAGCTACTTAATTTTAATCATACACTTGATAACCTTTGGATATTCTGAGGATATTTTATCATAGAATTTTTAAAAGGAATAGTCTTTGAATCATTATAAAGCAGTGATTTCAATCCAGGGAGCCCTCTTGCAAGCCTTTGAAAAAAATATACTATGTATTACCAGATTAATAAATTGTTTTTAAAAAAAATACATTTTTAGGAATTAAAATGTAAAATTGCATTTATAAAGTTATGGCGTGGTGAAGTTATCTTTATTGAACAAATTAATTTATGATCACTATCGCCTAAAAATTAAGAAGAAGAAAAACTAACATTAGTTAATAATAAACCGTTTTATTTTTATATAGTATGTGAAGACGATAAAATGAATTACAAAAAAATGTTCTAACATCAACGTCCTATTATCCTATTAGCCATCGGCCTATTGAAGTTGAAAGTTGAAACTTATTTTGTTATTAGAATATTAAAAATTCATTCTCTTTACTTCAAATAAAATTAACATAACCTTGCAGAACTTTGGACAGGAATTTGTCCATATAAGAGAGAATGAATTTTTATATAATGAATATTCCATACTGTATGATAGCCCAATGTCTTACAGAAGACGGTCAGAAATACTGAGGAAAAAATGCAAAGTTCGAAATCACTTTTCTGTAAATTCAATTGATACAGAAAAATCCCGTTAATTCATACTCCGATAATTTGAAATTCTCCATAATTTGAAATTTTAAGTCCCAAAATGTTAATTTCATAGTATTTTAGCCCTGACAATTCGACCCCAAATAATTTTTAGCCCCTTGCATCATGAATTAGTACATTTTAGATCACACAATTCGATTTTTTAAATTTAACAAAATTGAAAAAATATTTTGATTTTTTTTGCAAGTGAGAACAACTAATAAGTCAATATCGGGTACGTTCATAATTGAAATGTCACGATCTTTGTTAGCGTAATAAATATTGCATTTTTGAAATGATTTCTTGAAATATGCAAAAATACGGTTTTACGATTTTTGCCAAATTTCGCAATTGCATCGCGATTTTTTTTGTTTTTGTATCTTGAATCTCAAATTAACGGGGTTCGGCATAATTCGAAATGGTTGTTTTTGGTCCCTTGAATTCCGAATTAACGAGGTCCTACTGTGTTAGGACATTGATGTCACAACATATTTGATTCATAGTTTAGACAGGAATCTACCTGTAAAGCATTGCGGACTAGTTCTGTTACACCCTGTTATAACATATATATAAATAGAACAAATTTAACAAACGAGTTTGTACAACTTTTATACAAATGAAAATACATTTATTAATAATATGAAAACGTATAATATTGTTTATGATTATTATGAATTTGGCATATGTATTACCCAAAGCAAATACATTTAAAAATTTCAAAGTAAACCACTTTTAAAGTAAGAATCATTTATATATACGTATTAACTATGTAAGTAGGCGTTTTGGATGGGAACGTGGCAGCAACCCTGCCTACAAATTCTGAAATTTGCAGTACGTCAGATGTAATTTCTATGTGGTATTTTATTAACCATGTCTATCATTAATTCTGCTGATTGTGAGATGTAAATAGTTTAATACAGTAAAACCCCGTTAATTCGAACGCCCTTAATTTGAAATTCGCCATAATTCAACATTTTTAAAACCCACAAGTCCCAAAATGTTAATTTCATAGTAGATTAACCCCGATAATTCGAAAACCCCGGTAATTTGTAATTCGAAATAATTTTTAGCCCCTTGTGCAATAAATCAATGTGTTTTAGTTCACATAATCCGATTTTTTTTTTAAATTTGACAAAAATTTAAAAAAATATTTCAATTTTTTTCGCAAATGAGAACAACAGATAGGTATGTCAATTCCAGATACTTTTGTAATAGAAATTTGGCGGTCTTTGTATTGGCATAATAAAAATTACATTTTCGAAATGATTTCTTGAAATAAGCAAAAATGCAGACGTTTTTCACAAAATTTATGGTTTTTTCCATGAGTTTTACGATTTTTGGCGAATTTCGCAATTGCAATGGGATTTTTAATTTATTTTTGTGGTACCTTGAATTTCGAATTAACGGGGTTCCACGTAAATCAAAATTTTTTTTTTTTTGGGTCACTTGAATTTCGAATTAACAAAGTTTTACTGTACTTATTTTCAATGACAAAGATGTACAGAATAATTCCATTTGTCAATAAATATTTGGTTACCACTGGTATGATTTACAGAAGACAACAAACACATATAAGTCTCAAATTTTTCATAATCATAAATGGTTACTATAGAAGAGTTAGTATCGCTGTCCCTGGCAAGGAAATGGTTTATATCCTGATAGTTACCAAATTTTTTTTGACAAATATTTTTCTTATGAAGGTTTTCTAATTGGTTAATCTAAATTCTTTAAAATATCATAGTACTGAATTCTAACAAATTGCAACTCCGTGATAAAAAAAATTGAAGCGAAAAAACCAAAAATAAGTGTTTTCATTAAACAATAAAAACATATTTTCATTGTAATTAGTAAGTCAGAGAGTTGCGATCTAATCATGACCCTCGTATTAGAATTATATTTGCGAACATCTTAAAAAAAATAGCAACCGACTTAAAAATACTGTTAATAATCGTCCCGTATTTCATCCCAATCACCAATCGATATATTCTAAACTACAAATCACAAGTCATCGTGAACAAACCGCACATTGTTTGCATCTGTGAAATACTTATAATTAATATTTTTTCCGTCAGCACCAATTGTATAATTTACCACGGAATCCGCGTCACTTCCGTTTCAATCAAATACTAGTATTTAATTTAAAATTGCACTGAATTTGTCTAAACACTTTGCCATGTGTGTGAGGACAACGTGACAAACTTAGATAATCAATACAATACAGAAATTTACTGCAATAAAAATACAAGCGCTATTGAAATAAGTTAAATTGCGCAATACTTTGATTGCACAAAATAAAAACAGTGATACGCTGTTTAGTTTGCTATTACATTTGGAAGGAAATTATCACACAACATCATCGGTCAATAATACAAGGCGCATTATTTTCACAACATAAATGATCATTTTATTCTAACTTCCTGTGGTCATAAACCATTTGTTTTCAGTGAAAATATTTCACACTGTCCTAAATAAATTGTTATAATTTGTTAACCTTAAAAAAGAATTCAAGAAAACTATTGCACTGACCGGTATAAGTTCTGAAAATTTTATGTGACCAGCTGTGAAATACAAATATGTTTGCAGGAAAAACTGTATAAATATTATAAAATAATGTACAAATATGAACATGCAACCAAAAGGATTAATCTTACGGGGTCTAAGAGTGTCCAAGGGCCGGTTGTTTCATGTTGCATTAAAGTAAAAGTTCGTTTAAAGCATAGATTTTTGCATTCTCCACCAATCAAACAATCCGTTCCCATAAAAATCTATGCTTTAAATGAACTTTTATCTTGATCTAACTTAAAACGACCGGGCCTAAGAATTTGAGATACAAAAGATTTTGAAGTAAAATAACTACATATTTCATATTTTACAAAACTGATAACACCCGGTGTCATTATGAATTCTCAAAGAATGGTTGATTAGAAAATATTTTAAAATAAATTAATAATACAGGGATTGCATTATTATATAGTTTGCATAGTCTGAATTACTACCCTGAATCCAAAGAGCCGAAGTATCCGTACAAGTGCCGACCGTTCCGCCGCTGTTTTCCGGATGTCGATGTTGGTTGCGACACCACTTCAAGTGAGGCACATCAGAATATTCACAGGACACACAAAATATCACAATTCAGGAGGAATTCGTAAACACAATTTGTGAGTAAATGTTATGCAAGCTTCCGGCAAACCAGTGGGATGGAGAGCGGGCTGCGAGTCCTCAGTGCTTTGCGAGGTGCCATTTGGATAGCGGCATCCGCTGCAGTCTTCTGACTGCCGGTCTGCCCCACCTCAGCCAGCACAGGCCGACCAGGAAGCAGATAATGGTTTCGACGTAAAACCCGTCCACGTGTGTGAAACAAGTGCCGCCGTTTTCTTCACACATCTGAAAGACATAAAAACATAAAAACAGCACAATCAATTGCACTATAAGATAGTTGCACATATAGTATATTTCATTTAAAATACTCATAAGTGTTTCATCTGATGTATTTCAGGTGTCAATCGTTAACACGTCTTTTGTTTTCTACTGATCAGTAGACATCTGTAGAACACATTTTTTTGTGTATTCAAATGGACAGATTTGTGTCAGCTAAATGATTTTTTTTTTCGTATGTTATGTAAGTTAAAATATACAATTATACAATTTTTTTTTAAATATTATAACATGCAATTTTGTGAACTTGGCAAATAAATGTTCAAAATTGAACATTATTAAGTTACGGAAACAAAGTTCCCTTCCTCAGGAGGATAACTAGTATACTAAAATTATAGAACATATGTAGACTTAAAATTAACAAGGGGGGGGGGCGAGTGGAATGTAGGCGGAGTAAACAGAAGAGCAGGGGGGGCGGAATAGGTAAGTGTTTGGTAATGAGAGTGTTGGGTTTTTTTGTTTAAAATTGGAAAAATATTAAGAATCGGATTGATTGGGAATTGAATTTGGCTATTTATTATATTGTTATTAAGGTTGATATTTTTTCTTATTTCTAAAACTTCCAAACTATCTAATTGTCTATCATTTTTATTAATATGTAATATTTTAAGACCTAAATTGCTGTCAAAAGTATGGTTCTGTTCAATCAAATGGTTGGCAAATTCCGAATATCCATTACTATTTAAACATCTCAAATGTTCCCTAATTCTTGTTTCTACATTTCGGGTTGTTTTGCCAATGTAAAAAGGTATTTTCTAATCTAAGCAATTTAGGTCTTAAAAGGGAACTTTGTTTCCGTAACATGTAGAGATGTAAATAAAAATATTTCAGTGGTGTTTACAAAGTTGTTTTTATTTAATTTAATTATTGAATATGTTTACCCAAGAAACATTTATGATATATTATTGATTCCTTTTAAATGTTGCCGAAAAAACATTAACTGTTTTACATATTTTTGATATTTATGATGTTCCTAATAATATTTAATTAATATGATTTAGAATCGTAAAACGTCTGAAATGGAACAAGATTGGTTCAAATCAAATCGGTCTAAATATGTACATAATTCTCCAAAATTTCAAAATTTTGTACATATTTAGATAACTAAGACTTAACACATTCATTGCTTACTAAACGCGCCAATGACTGATATAATTAATGGATCAATTTGAACCAACGAAGAGTGATAAGTCGCCTGAGGCTAGAAACAACTCAAAACTACAGTGCTCCATCTGTTTTAGTTTAAACTGAAAAGACAGGCCAACGCATCTGGTGCGCTGTGCACATGCCGATCGTGATAGTCAATGCGCATCGCGCGGCATCGGCAATGAAAGTGTTAATTAACCTGTCTAGGTCCCATAAAAATTCCAAATTTTTTGTGATTTTTACGAAAAAACCATGAAAACACGCGTATATTAAAAAAAACACACACATTCATATTATTTTATGGTAAGTGTCGAAATGCAATGATTTTTTTATCGTTTAAAGCCTCTGGGGCCAGGCCGCACCCGTGCGCCCTAGCGCGACTTTCCCCAGGGGCCAGAGCGCACCGGTGCGTCCAGAACGTAATTAATTAGTTCTCGACGGCCGCGAATCGAATTTGAAAAATGTGACTTTTTCCCAGTAGAGAAATCCCGTGGTCACCACGAGATTTCTCTACTGGGAAAAATCACATTTTTGAAATTCGATACGCGGCCGCCGAGAAATAATTAATTACGTTCCAAACACACGGGTGCGGCCTGGCCCAGGGCTCATTAATGAATTTATAAATTTCACTAGTTAAAATAATTTTAGTATTCAATAGGAATATCATGAATATAAAAATAGTGCATAAACAATACTATGGAATAACGCCAAAAAAAAAATTTTTTTGGCATTATTATCTTTTTGGTGATTCAATTGTTGTCACCAAAATGCCGAATATAAAAATGTTGGAAGACAATTGCTCTTACCATTTTCTCGTGATGCGTGATGCAGTTGTTCTCGAGCATGCTGGTCATGTTGGCCGGCAGCCCCAGGCAGCTACGACTCGTGAGTGGGTCCACGGCCCACAGCGACAAGGTGTTAGGCCAGATGGAGCCCAGGTTGGAAAGGGTGTTGAGCAGCGTCATGTAGGTCCCGCCCACCAGGGGATCCGACACGCGAGCAAAGAACGCCATCACAGCCACAAACATGCTGAACAAGCACACCTAACGGAATACAAAAAGTAGCTTAACAAATTCACTCATATTATATTCTGTCATATTTGTGTAAGTAAGTATGCACTTACTTACGTAAGAAACATATGGATATAACAAACAAAAGTAGTGAATAAAATTGAATAAGCCAAGAAATTTAAATGGCAAAAGACAGGCCGATGATGGACATAGAGGATGGACAATCGCAGGATGAATACAGTCATCCCCTTAAAACTAGAGGACTGAAGAAATCATTGAATTCTGCAGAAATGCGTGGCAATGGACATAAAAAGTGGGAAACACATGGGGAGGCCATTATCCAGCAATGAATAGAATACAGATTAAAATGATAATGATTATTACGTAATATTTTGTAGAAGAGAAAATGAGGAATGTTTGAGGAATTTAGAAATAAAAATTAAACTAATTTATTTGAATAGCAATTCAGTTTTATCTCAAATGTAAACATAAATGATTATAAATATTAAAATGCACAAGCAAATGTAAGAACAAAAATAATATTAAGGTTGAGCATAAAAACCTTAAGAAGCAACAACAGTACACAGGTAATTAACCCTTAGCACCCGAGTGCCGCCATAGAGGCGACATGCATGGTTTGCCGTATTACTCGAGTGCCGCCGCTACGGCAGCAAGAAAAGAAAGTCTTATTTCTGAATATTTTTAATATATTGGTTTTTTTAATTTTCAGTATAATTTAACCAGAATCATATAAGTACAATTAAATAGCAATAAGTTAAGGAATTTTATCGAGAAAGGAGAAATAACTCCTACCAATACCAAATACCAAAAATATAAATACCAAAAAACTTTCGTGTGCAAAGGGTTAATAAAGACATTATATTTCCATTGACCACTTACCTGGTGGAAAGCGTAAAGAGCCAGTAGTACCATCAGGTACAGTGGCATAGGGGTGGTTGTCAACAGTGCAGGAGTGACTGCCACCACGATAGCGGCCACCAGCCCAAACACCACCCTCAACGGGTAAGCTTTCAACCAGGAGTTCAAGGGTTCGGGGCCTGTTGTGTGCTTACTGAGTATCTGAAATATTTTAATAAATATTACCGTAAAAACTCTTTGAAACAAAATTGTGGGGACCAAAATTTAGAAAAAACATCAAATTATGGAAGTAGAATTTAGTAAGAAGCTTTCAAAATATCAATACACTACTTTAAACATTTATGTATATAAATTCACAATGAATGCATTTTCACAAATACAAATTTTTAAAAACGTATTTGGCCAATGTTGCACTAATTTACTATCAAACTCCCCTATTTCTTCAGTAAAAATAAATATAAATTATTGAGAAAAAAATCAAAAAGTCTGTCTTGCAGCTCTTCATGTTTCTCCGTGCAAAAGCGCCGTCGTGTATTACTTTCATTCGACTTATGAAAGGATGCTTTTTTTTATTTTAGGCAATTTTTTAAATGTGTAGAATAAAAATAAGCTTGTAATAATAATTATTATAACAAATTATTTTATGTTTTTCCAAATCAAATTTCCTGAATACTATTTATATTTTGTACAGATTAGAGTAATGTGGGTATAGTTAATTATTTTATTGCAATTCCATAAATTATGTAATGTACTGAAATTATATGGATAGTGATGTTTTTTTTAATTTTATTTACACTTCAACAGGCCAAAAGGCCCAATTACAGAAGCAAAACACATCACAAAACACCCAGGCTTGAGTAAATCACATAGATCAATTGTGACCTCACCGGGAATCGAACCCGGAACCCTCGGTGTGAAAACCCCGTGTCATGCCAGTGGGCATGAAAAAGGTGGTGTGATAATATTTAGAAAATTATCAAACCAGCACAAACAAAGGGCCGCCAAGATAATTTTCGAAAATCGGTTTGAGTTTTTTTTTTTTAATTTGTACTGGATTTCGAAAAAAGTTTTTACTGAGCCAATTTCACCTAAAAAGAAAATATCAACTTACAAGAGGAAGTATGACTTGTATGGGAACTAATGGAACTACCATTAAAGCCAACTGTTCTCTGGGTACTCCAGCCTCTACCAACTTCAGTCCAGATACAGCGTCACTTGCGCTGAAGCCCACCTGAAAAATTGAAATCAATCACGTGGTTCATTTTCAAAGTCCTCCTCAAAAACACATGAGCCTTAAAACTTGCCTCAATGAAGACTTTGTCTGAACATGATTCAATATGCGTCCTTTCAGATTACATAAGTGAATAAAATATTCCATCGCCTTACACAAACAAGATCTATTATAATATTTATAAATACAGCCTAGGCAATCAATACAGCTCTGTTGATATATTTAAAGCTCGAACATTACACACATACAAAAGACAAATCTACTTACCTTCTATTTCATAGTTTGCCTACAAACTTAATCTATTATGTACTGTATTTATCTTGCTAATATTTAAAAAAAAATTATGATAAATTAATTTTTTTTAATTTCATGTTTATGTACTTAGCTTTGTTATTTGAAAATTTTGTTTTACATTAAAGCCCAATTCAGGTGCGTATTATTAATAAATAAATAAATAAATATATGATATAAATGCTATAAATGAAAAAGACATTTTTTAACACCATTCCGGCGTTCCGAGGGTTAAATTAATCATGAACTCGCATATTTCCGTTGATGATCACAAAATAGAAAAAAATCTGCGCACCTTAGCTGTGAGCAATACCAGCGCCAGGGTCCTGACCGCCGGCAGCTTGGTGATCTGGTACAGCTGCTTGTACGCAGCCAAAACCTTCTTCCAGCCCACTTCAGACACACTCTCACTGCCACCACGGATGTGCAAGTCATCTGGTTCTCGCTTCACCACCATAACGATGGTCGTGGTCACCACAAACACCCATCCCCACATGTGCAAGAAACCTAGAATTTAAGGAATTGTGTATCAGAGATGTTTAACGTCAGTAGGTACTTGATGTCCTTGCTACTATTTATTGGCGACCTGATGATCTTGTCTCTGTTACTCGCAAGACGACTCCGTGCCATCACAACTGAAACTATTCTATATTCACCATCCATTACGGTATTCATATTTGTTGACTGTATTTTAAGGTGCACCTGTGTACAGCTTTAAAAATAGTCAGTTTGGTCTTTATCATCGCACTGTAAAGGGAGCATAAGACCTGTGACGAGAGTGGACGTCTGTCGACATCTAGCGCTGCTGTCGGTACAGTTTCAGGAAGGGCTGCAAGAGGCAACCAGACCATTGACTTCAAGGCCACTTCTTCAATGGCGGTCCTGTAGCACACACTGTTTTATACTTAGAATCTCGGGAGTTTCGAACAGCAAATATATAGACTACCGCGCGTGAAATATAACTAACTGTTGCTCTCATTGCTAACCTTCCATTGTAGCACTTTTAATGCATTGTGAAAACCAGTAAGTGCGTTTGTTCTTGTACAACCTGTATCACATCCTGGGAAACCTAACTGTAAATTAATTTGTATCCATTATTTATTTGTTTGTAACGCATGTTCGGCCCTCAGCCGAGACAGCGGAACGCGCGAGGATAACCACGGACCTATACACTTAATTAATATTCTAGCCAATGGCTACAACCGTCGACAGGCTAAGCTCTTGAAATATAATAACAATGATTACATCCGCAGAGAGATTATGGGCTAACTATGCCATTCAGAGTCAGTTTTAATGCATTCAAACATTTGTGCCACATACATTCATTGATTGTTTATCATATATGGTTTTATTTGACACTCTTGCCGTTGTTATCGATAACTAGGACACATTTTAAACATTTTAATGTGTTACCAATAACTGGCACTTATTTTAGACATTTTAATGTGTTACCGATAACTGGCACTTATTTTAGACATTTTAATGTGTTATCGATAACTAGGACGTATTTTAAACATTTTAATATTTCTTTACATATATTTTTCAACTCGTGTTAGAGATGCCATATGACCGTACCATGGTGTTATCTTAGTTTTAGAGATGTTTCAAGTAATTTACTGCGACTGTTTGTCTGGCATGACAAGAAATTTGGTAAAGCCGCTGCTCTAACAATTAAAATGATTTTCAATTTGCCAACAGACGTTCAAGCTCTGCCAGGAGATTCTATTTCGACAATCTCTTCACAGATTTTCAATTATCGAATCATTTAAAAGAGGGTGGTTATTTATGTAGATACTGACACCATTGGCAAAAATCTTCTCCCAAAAGATATTTCTTTAAAAAGAAAGAAAAACATGTTAAAAGCTTAATGTGGAGACAGCTCATTTACGACAAGCCAAGGGGAAAATATTCTAGATCAATGTGCTGATATTTCTGCTCTGACAGCAGTGTCCACAGTCCATGGCATGAACCCAATTAAAAATATTTCACCACAGAAAAGAAAGTCGTACAAGTGCCACAACTTGAAGTGAACGTACAATATAATAAGCACATGGATGGTATAGGTCTTTCCATTTAAGAAAGACAATCGAATTAGCATGTGTAAGCCGTGCATACAACGCACATTGTTCTGTTGTGGTGTGTTTACGGGTATAGACACCAACACAACAAAACAATGTGTCTTGTACGCATGGCTTACACATACACAAGCTTGCCGGCGCTGACCGGCTCCAAGACGACCGTGACAGGCTTTCTACGATAATTCCTCAGGAGGTATCTGACTCTGTACCTAACATGAAACTACGTCGACTTGGCAAGGCAGCAGAGGGGAAGACCCGACCTCTACTACTTGAAACTCCATCTGCTAATGAAGCGAGGACTTTATTGAAAACAAAACCGTCGGAAGGATCTAGAGTGATCTTCAAACAATACCTTACACCAGCACAACAGAAGCACCTTCAGGAGCTGAGATCTGAATTAAACGCTCTGGTGGACAATGGAGACATAAACAAGACCATTAAATACGTCAATGGAATTCCAAAAATAGTTGACAAACATACATTTCGCCCACCAAAATCAAAAACGATGCACAAAGAAAAATAATTTACAAATTTATTATCAAAACACAAGAGGTCTTAGAACTAAACTAAATAGTTTTTTAACCTCTTCTGCAAGTAACAATAGTGATATAATCTGTGTTAGTGAGTCTTGGTTAAACTCTTCTATAGCTGATGGTGAAGTAATTAATGACACATTTGCAATATTTAGAAAGGATAGGGATATCAATACAAGTATTTACAGCAGAGGAGGTGGAGTATTTATTGCTGTCAAGCGCAGCATATCAGCCGAGCTACTATCGATCAACATTAAAAACATCGAACAAATTTTTGTTAAAATAAAATGTACAGACGGCGATGTCATAGTTGGATGTATCTACATACCACCGCACTCAACGACCGACATCTATGCTAAACACACCAACACAATCTCATCTATTCAAGCTAAATACCCCAACTCCAAGATGCTCATTGTAGGCGACTACAATATCCCTAGTAGCCTTCCACCAGATGACTGCGAAAATCTCATCTACAACGAACTACTCCTCACTGGATGCATGCAAATGAACGAAGTACGGAACTCCTACGATCATCTCCTCGACTTATGCTTCAGTAATTTCTACGTGAAACCAGAGAAATCACACCCTATAATTGACGAGGATGAACACCACCCTGCCTTGCACGTTTACGTTAGTAGCAAGGCCAACTTAAAACCACATAGCCCACCAACCTACGCATTTGGACGTGCTGACTATGTAGCAATCAACAGATTCTTCCTTAGGACCAACTGGATTGAGTTATACATGATTGACACCGTTGATGATAAAGTTAAGTGGTTTTATGAGAAAATCAATGAATGCATTGAGTACCATGTTCCAGTCTTCTCAAAGAAAACCAGCGACTACCCGTGTTGGTTCTCAAAAGAACTCATAAATAAAGTTAGGCAAAAAAAAGAGGCACACGCGCACTACAAGAGAACACCCACAAAACCAGCATATATCCGATTCAAGAAGCTGAGATTGGAGTACAAAAAACTCAGTGCCAGCTGCTACAGGAACTATGTTACCAGGATGGAGTCCCTGATGGAAACCGATGCTAGCCAGTTCTGGAAATTTGTGAAAAACAAGCGTCGTAATAACCTTGACATTCCATTTGAAATGTCTTGGAATGAGAAAACAGCTGTTAATGGTGGTGAAATAAGTAACCTCTTTGCATCATACTTCAGGAGTATCTATACTATTAACAACGCTGCCCCAGCGGACCATAATACTAGTACTCGAAGCGTCAAAGATGCTAACTTATCGGAATTTAGCGTCACCTTTGATAACGTCTTTAAACAGCTAACGAGCCTGAAGGTCAGCAAAGGATCTGGGCCCGACGGTGTACCGAATCTCTTCCTAAGGAATTGTGCAGCCGGTCTCTGCGAGCCCATAACGCATATATTCAGCAAATCACTACAGCTTGGAGTCTTTCCCTCGGCATGGAAACTCTCGTTCATAAGCCCAATTCACAAATCTGGTACTAGGTCTGAGGTAACTAACTACCGCCCGATATGTATACAAGTTGCCATGTCAAAGCTTTTCGAGAAACTAATTCTTCCTCAACTTACATTTGCATTCAAAAATATAATTACTACAAAGCAGCATGGCTTCTTCGGTGGCAGATCTACAACAACGAATCTGTATCTATACATTAACTACATACTCAATGCTCTGAACCAGGGGGTGGATGTACATGCTATCTACACAGATTTCAGTAAGGCTTTCGACATGGTAGACCACGGAATCCTGATTGACAAGCTCGGTCTGTATGGTGTGAGAGGCACAGCATTAGAGTGGTTCCATTCGTATCTAACTGGCAGATTCCTACAAGTCAGAGTTAATGGATTTATCTCTGAAGAGTATGAAGTATGCTCTGGTGTCCCTCAAGGGTCACATCTTGGTCCGATTCTCTTTAATATTTTCATCAATGACATCGCAGACAATTTACTATCCGATTACCTACTATATGCAGATGACATGAAAATTTTCAGAAGAATCATGAATGACCAAGACTTAGAAATTCTTCAGCACGATCTCAATGAACTCCACAGGTGGTGTACTAAAAACAAACTAATGTTAAATATCGGTAAATGCTCAGTAATGTCATTCTCTAGATCACGAAATCAATATCAGGCTAATTATCTCATTGATGGACATCATCTCCCGATAGTCACCTCGGCAAAGGACCTTGGCGTTATTGTGGACCATAAACTGAATTTCTCAAGCCACGTGGAGAATGTTGCGTCACAAGCTTTCAAGACTCTTGGTTACATCATTAGAGCTGGGAAGGACTTCAGCAATGTCTACACGCTGGTACGACTATTCGACAGTCTTGTGAGACCGATTTTAGAATACTGTTCTGTCATTTGGTCGCCGTATACCAATAAACTAATCAATCAGCTCGAAAGAATACAACGCAAACTATGTAAATGCATCGCCTATCGTACACGATCACCAGGAGATATTGAGACCGTATATAACAGATTTAGAATCAGCAAACTAATCACTCGAAGACAATTGTCTGATCTGACCTTCTTCTACAAATCTGTCAACGGACAGATAGACTCGCCCGAGATCCTGGAACAATTTGGCATTATCACTGCTAGGCCGGATCTAAGAGTGCGTAGATTGTTAGAAACCACTAAATCCACAAAAAGTTACGTGTACAATGGCCCAAGAAATAGGATTGCCAATCTGGTGAATAGCCACTGTGTTGATATCAACTTCTTCGATGAATCATACGTCTCATTCTCATCAGCGGCAAAAAGATTGTTATCACAGTATTAAAATTACCCTCAACCCTATATGATTATACCATGTTGTTACTATGCTAGTATTGTTTTTTATATATGTGCAATTTTTCTAATCCATTCATTTAAGTCTATTATTTTTGTAAAATCAATGTATATAGCCGATTGGCGTATGAATAAATAAATAAATACTAATTCGGTTTTCTTTCTTAAATGGGAAAATGTATACCGACGCGATAGATCAGAATGTTAATACATACAGAAACAGCATTTGAGGAACGAAATGGTAGAGGTCTATCATCAGTTATCTAATCGATATATCTAACTAGCCGCAATTCGATGAGACAAGCCAGTGGTACAATTAGCTAGCTGGAATTCTGAAGGAGCATTGTCCAAACTTGTCTTCTTCGATACCAAAACTTACCTGGAGGTGCAGGCCACCCAGCAAGTTCCAAACCATCTCAAACTCTTCACCGAATAAGTGATGATGTCTGCAGCTACATTATCTACCGTGCAAGGAAGGGACTCATCGACAATGTACCTATAAATCATGCAAAAGCCAGACAAAGCTGCAATTCATGAAATTTGACGTGGGACTATGTGCTGCATGTAATTTTCCGTTTCACACAATTGTTTTCAGTATATTTTTTAATAAAGCTTAAAATAAAAACTTGTTTATTTTTATTTTTACCCACAAATTCAAAACAGATTTTAAAATATTCCGAATTGCTAACATACGAGTCCTGCGGTACCATATGGAATCAACTGATTTTACCAAAACTAAAACTTAACACTAAACTTCTGATAGCTGAAAATAGTCATACAGGTATACAATAGCAATAGATTAAAAAATCAAGCTATACCTATCCTGCAAGAAGTCTGTCCACTATGAGACAGATAATATCCTTGACAAGAAGATAGTATTTACATAAAACCAGCTGTATTAATCTACAAAAGAGGAACACAAGTGGTTCCTCTCCCACTATGCATATGGTAATTAATCTCCAAGAACAAATAACTTGATTTGGCATCACATGCTGTATGTTCACATGAATGACAGCAGCAACTGTCCACACGTAAATAAAGTAATGAAGACAGATCGCTCTTAGTCCAATACCACTTTTCACACAATAGGCCATATTTTGAAAATAACGAGATGCTATAGAATAACCCCAATGCTCAAAAATAGAGAAACGTCAAGACATCTGTCAAATGTCAATATTTCTATCATTGTGACGAAAATATTGACTAAAATTTGAGCTCTCTGGATGAAGAAATTAGTAGGTTAGTGGATAAAGAATGGTGCTTTGATTAAATTTGTGTCCAGTGCTTTATGTTAATTAAGGGGGGGGTAAGGTTTTTAACTTTTTTTTTTTGCATTTTATTTTTAATTTTTTAAATGAATGTACATATAACATCGCAAAAATATTGTGTCGAAATTTCAAATCAATCGGAGCAAAATTGACGAAATTATGAACATTTGAGCAATACTCAGACTGTTTTCTATACCTGCTCGGGCAGCTAAGAGACGCGCTCACCTGAGGAGACCGGACGTGCTATTGTATTGGAAGAGTTTTGCGTAGACAAGGACAAAAAGATGCTGATGATGAAAGCTCTTTGCTGTGTGAACGTGGCATCGACAATTATGTGTAAGTATAAAATAAGTGTTGAGTTTTATTTTGAATTTTACAGTGTGCAAAACTTTAAAGCGTGTTCCCCACATATCACGTTTTCAAAGTCGGTGTCCATCATAACTTCAAAACTACTGCACCGATCCTTTTGAAATTTTGAACACTATTTCTGACATAATTTACGAGGTAACGCTGTCGAGTTTTTTTCAAATTTGTTATTAATTTTTATTTTTTAATAACAAATAAGTCAATATTTTTCGCAAAAAATCGCGTTTTTCCTTTCAAAGTTTTCCAAAAAATTGAAAAATTGAAATTTCAAAAAACCCTCCCAGTGTTACCTGGGAAAACCTATTATCTAACGAATGAACTTTGATTTTTTGATTTCAGATGATCTAGCACCAAGTTATGATGGACACCGCTATTCTCCTTTTTTCCGAGACACGTCCGAATAATTGCTGCCATTGCCGTATTTTTTAATATTTCGTCTTGAAAATTTTACACAATATTCGTCAAATGTCATACTTTAATGTACTATTGGTTTTAATAAAGAGGTTTTAACTGTGTCGTCACAAAAAATTCACAAAAACATGCCTTTTTTTGTACGAATTAACCTTACCCCCCTTAATACAACTTTAATTTATTTTGAGTGTTTCATTTGCCACTCACAGCCACGATCACATGACAATATATATACACTTGGGCCTCGTATAATACGGTTTTGTATAACACTATTTTATATAACACGGATGAATAAATTGGCATATTTTTTGTACAACACGCTTTTTATAACACGGTTTCAGAAAAATAAATGAATTAAATAATGTTTGATTTGTAAATTGCGTCCATGACAGAACATACCATGAGTCATGATGATCTCACTTAGCATTTTGAGACTTGTCAATTTTGTTTCAATTAATCGAAAATTTGAATGAAACTACCACAATTAATGACTCAGAAAGCAGTTGCAGTAAGGTAGCTACATGTTTCACATTAGAAACTATAAATGAGGGCTTGGAATTGGCTATTAAATTTGAAAAAAAAATATTGAAAAGGATCCTATAATGGAAAGAAGTTCGAAATTCAAGAGGGAATTACAACAGATTTTGGAACCTTATAAGCAAATACGTAATGGTTTATACGCTAAAAGCAGACAATCGCTTATTACCGATTTTTTGAAGGCTAAAACCACAAGAAATTCAGAGCCCTCCCCCGATGATGAAAACTCACAACCGATGTCGAAAAAGAGTAAAAATTAAGAATTATTCTAAGTGATAGCAATGATGAATGAATGCTACATTATATTTATTTATTTATATACGGCTTTTTACATCAATAAACTTAATATGAACATATTAAAAAAGAAGAAAAAAGAGAAGACTATACAAATACCCATATATAAAATACATGATTAGGATTAAAATAAATTATATTATGTGTGTTATTAAAGTTTTTTTTTTTCAATAAATATGTAAATTTATATATTTTTATTAAAAAAATAAAGTACATATTCATATAAACCATTTCGATTTTTTTTTGGAACGCAAACCCTAATTTTGTATGAACTTCAAACCTTGTATAACACGGATTTGTATTACACAAGGTTTTTGTGGAACCATATAACTGTGTTATACGAGGCCTGAGTGTATTACCTTTTTTCATATTATTATTCGATAGTTTCTTTCAGATTAAATAAATCAAATACTCCATCGCCTTACACATACAAAACATATAACTTTTCATTTATTGGTAGTAATTTCACCATTAGTGGCATATTTTAACATTAAAAATATAAAATTCTTAAAATAACACCCTTGATAGATAAATATGTGTGTTGGATGGTGTTCTCTTGGCAAAAGGATATAAAATGCCAATAGAGATAAAATTGTCACACATTATCTTAATCGATGCAAGATAAATGAGCCCTTGCCCGGAATAACGTTGTATCCAACACAAATGTCAATTTTGAGTTATTGATGGATTTATGTTAGGTATGTTATTATGCATCGTTTAAGGTAAATAATATGTCAAGAAAAAAATATTTAGGCTTCTGGCTGCATTTTAAAGTTATTGGTTTGTGGAATAACGTTGTATAGTGTTTCTCAAAATGGCGTCGCCGAGCGTCAATATCGTGGAGCGTGGTTTAATTCACATGAATAAAGGGAGAAAACGAACATCTAATGTTTTAAATTGGAAAGATATCAAAGCCAATAAGTTGAAGGATGCAGGAAAGGAGTTTTTATCCAGAAAAAATATTATCAAACCTGCAATTGACCCGCCAGAACATGTTTGTGGAATAACGTTGTATACGATTTGGCAGTTCTGATTGATATTGTGATTTCATATGTGACAATATTATTTTGTCGAACGTTAACCGATTTTACTCAATTGATTTATCCATATTGATATTTGAAATGCTTTTTGATAATAATGCTGGCTTTATAGTGCTCTTTATATCGTAACTTAATATAACACCGATACAAAAAGTTTATTAAATTCCTCATTCTTTTTCGCAGGGTCGAGTTTGTGCCAAAAATGTTTAAATCCGGGATGTTTTCTCCATTTTAAAATTTTTTTTTTTTTTTTTATTTATTTAAAAAATCCTTGTTTACAAATAAAGATACTTAATACTAATTTAACAATAAAACATAAGATAAATAAAAATAAAAATAAAAAAATATCACAATAAATATTTACTCAGTATTCAGGTTACTGAATTACAATGAAAAAAGTAATCATCTCGTCTTGTGTATTAAGAAATTGAATGTCCGACGCCGTATTCAGCAAACAGACGGAGATATGTAATAGTATGTACGAGAGACTTATCGTTCCGTAAAAGCTCTTTACCTACTAATGATCTCATCACAATCAGAGCTCAAACCTTCCACAAAGAATTAGAATCATGGACCTCCTATAGCTTTCTACCAACTATTTGTGGAAGGAGGGCAAGATTGGCTACCGTTTGGAAAAAAATCATGCAGTTAGGGAGCCTGGAACTAACTTCAATGTATTCCAATCTACTGCCAATAAGACTGTTAAGCTCAAGGACCTCGATGACATTTGTGAATTCATGTTAGATGAGCACATGCTGCTTTTAAAAGGCATTATCAAGTAAAGCAGAATAAAAAAATCCATTTTGCGGAATAACGTTGTTTGTGAAAATTTCATATACAACGTTTTTCCACTGATTCAGCATGTTTTTTTACAATAGATTCAAATTTAATTGACTTTTCCCCCTATTTTATATTGAGATTAGTTAGGAATTATATGTTTGTTATATTTAAAATATAAAATGTAATAAATTGTAACTGGTTTCGTTTTTTCAATTTTTCTCGGAATGAGAGTATTGTTGGATACAACGTTATTCCGGGCAAGGGCTCAAATATAAGTTACTTCCAGTATTTCACATATTTGCATCAAATGATGAAGAAATCACTGACTTATAAAGTTTTACCAAACACAATTTTAATTGTAAAATAAAGTGCACAGAAAGAAAAAACTAAATTTAATGAAATGAAAAAGTTCCCAATGTATATATACTTAAAAAAAAATTAAAAAGTAAAAATTTTATTGTTGAATTTAGTAACTAACTAAAAAAAATACTTTAAAATATATGAACCTGAAAGTGTAACAATCCCCTCTAGGTCGGGAGTCGAACGCAGGTACGAATTGCAGAAATTGGCAGACTCCAAGGCTATAAATACGACGTAACCCAAAAAGTATCCGGCTGTCTGGCCAACACTGTTGCATGTTGACGCGTGACCAACATTACATCTGGAAATGTAAGCACATGTCATAAAACTTGTTTGGTTTATTAACAATACTATTGAATACAATCGACTAAGTTATTACCAAATGATTATGTACATATTAAATAAAATTTATTTCCTTTAAAAGGAACGGTTAAATTTACTCAAAAATTATGTAGCAGAAATAAAAGAAAATTGTACATACTTAAAGGGAAGATTATTTTAAATATATGTATATCATTTGTACAATTATTTATGATATTACAGTAAGGTCAGGAAGGAGTATGTAAAACACCCATCTCTTTGGATTTGTTTCTAAAATACTCAGTGTTAAAATAGTGAAGTGTATTTGCAGAATATATAAAATCATACTGCAGATATGATTTTACACATTTTACGGCCCTCGTAGCGCAGTGGGTATGACACTGACTTCCCACACCGAGAGTTCTGGGTTCGATTCCCGGCGAGGTTACAATTTAATCTATGTGATTTACTCAAGCCTGGGTGTTTTGTGATGTATTTCGCTTCTGTAATTGGGTCTCCTGACCTGTAGAAGCGTTTAAAAAATGCTGAAAAATTAATGCTGAAAAAAAAAATGTAAAATCATATGTTGCTGCCGCAACAAAATACCTTTTCAACATAGTCAGTGCCCAGCCATCGACCGCAATGTCCTGTGTGGCAGCTAAGAAGTTGAGTGCGAAGAATGCCATGGTTAACGGCACCATGTCGGGCTCCTCCCCGAGCCACGAATCCACCTTGAAAGACAGGAGAAGCATTCCGATTCCCAGCAGATACTGCGCAGGCACCAGCCACGTCTTCCTGCGCCCCACACGGCTCAGGTACAAGGCGTCCACTATCGGCGCCCACACCAGCTTCAGACTGAAGGGCCAGTTCACAAAGCTGAATTCTGCCTAAAATAATGTGGTTCAAATAAAATACTGCACCTCAAAATCACGTGTATTCAATTTTTTAACATTACAGGGTACAAAAACACATTATCTGGTTTTTACAATAGAAGATAATGTCACAGAATGTGTCTGATTTGGATTAAGATAAAGCTTATTGATTCCCATTATATACATCCATCTACGATTCACCTGTTAGCATTGTGGCGTTAATTCACTGAATTTTCTAAGACTGCCATTTTTAGAAAATTCAGTGAAGGGCGACACAGAACATTCAACATTCTATGGAATATTGAACGCTTATGTATCAGCGTTCAATTTTGAAACACGTTGACAAACCGATTATTGAATACCGACATGTAGAACTGAACATGTTGAATCAGTATGGCTTCGTTATTGAGACGTTGTTCCTTTTCCAAAAAAGTGTGCATTTTTCAAAAGTCCAAGTATCTATCTAGTTTCGTGTTTTATCAATTTTCAGCCTAAAATGGTTCCGTATCCAGCTTTTGAGTCCAAGCTTCGAAAGTTTGACAGCTGCAGTGAATGTCGAAGGAAATAATGTGTTTTTTGTTTTGAAAATGAATACCTGACAAATACATTGTTTTGCAACAAATAATTTCTCGAATATCACTTTTAATCGTTTTTGGCGTGGTGACAAACAAAAATTTTTTAAGAACATTGACAATAACATAAAATACAGAAATCTACACACAAAGTTCCTTTTTGGTATTTCAATTATGCACCTACAATCGTAATTCAATGAAAAGTTTCTAATTTTCAATTCAATTCAATTCAATAATAAGAATAGAAAAAATTCAACATACTCAAAAATAAAGGATTTTTGTTTTTCTCTGCTTTAAAATTTTTTAAATGTTCTGTTAGAACAATTAAGCACTCACTTGCAATATATATAATTAAAAAATAAAAAATTACTTTGACGAATCCGGATTTTAGTTATGACTATATTTCTTTGATTCTAAAATGCACCTTTTTCCCATATGAATAGTTAAATAACTAAATATATGGTGTGTCTTAAATTAACCTCTCCGGGAGAATGGCCGTCAAGTTTATTCCCACCTGGATCAGTCTTACAAATTACAAATACTTATGGCTAACTCGCTCGCATTAGTTAAGATTGAGATTTTTATTCATAAAATGTGTTTGTTTTTGGACAATATACGATTTACCACAAAATAAGTTGAGATTTTAATAACTTAAAAGAACTCACTCCTTGCATAATTTTTATTCCCAACAATGTACTCATGGAGACGTTGATGACACATCACAATTTTTTTATGATTTTTGCTCATCGTGTTTATCCATTGGGGCATTCTACAATGCCGTGGCAGTGAATTCAATGATGTGGAGGACTTCTTACTTATACATAAAGACTGATATGCAGCTCAGAAAAATCAGACTGTGATAATTGATTCAGAAAGAAGTAATAAATAATATTTATTCTCCTTTTGGTGCTTGCCTGCTTAGCAAATGTTAATACTATCGCTGTTAGTAACATGAAATCTATATTTATTAAAATAAAAATATTTGTCAGTTAATATATTTTAATGTTTTTTCTTAAAATAAAATATGTTTATGTTGTCAACACTAAAATTTAGGTGTCTTACAATTGAAGGCATCTTAAGACCAAAGAAATACTGTAGGTACTTAGTTCGGCTAAATTCAAGATAATGGTCCCATTGCATATAAAACGAAAATGAGTATTTCACTATATTATTGAATGTGCTAATATCAAAATGAAAGATAATTTACATTTAAATAGTAAGTATTAAATAAGATATTACACTTTAAAGTTCCGAAAAATGCACTGCATATTTTGACATTTTATAGGCAATTTATGAGGTTAGGTTAGGTTATTAGGTTTGGTTAGGTTAGGTTTGGTTTGTTTAATTTAAATTACGATTATTTTAGTTAGATTAAATTAACAGGACGTTAAATTATATCGTGAAATACTTATTTTCATTGTATGAACAACGGGACCATCATCTCGGATTATTCCAGAATAAAATCATAAATAAAACATACCTGTTCTTTATAACTTATGCCCCTATTTTGCAACAACATCGGTATGGCAGCGGCCAGCCCTAAAGGAATTCCCTGCAGAGTGTATAAGAATAATAAAAGAGCAATATTGAGTCTGTCTCCCCTGATATCACTGGGGTCCTCAATATCACGGCCTTCCCCGTTTTCTAATTTCTTCACCGATCCGTCAGATCTCCTCCGGCGGGATGTTCCCATATTGCCTATTTTGACAATCTGAACTGTAAATTCAAATAATCAAACGAGCTGAATCAAATTTATCACAAGTCGTACGATCCTGAAAGTACACGTCATATAAACATTGGGTTTTATAATTCCATCAGTGACAGAAATTCATTTAGCTTGAATGACACAATTCTCCGGCGGGTTACTAGATATAATACAGATTAAATGACACTAATGATTTGTATTCCTGGGTCGAATAATTTCGGAAAGTTAAATAATCTAAATAAAAACAAAAGATATCCGAAAGAAAAATCATTCTCCCGCTGGAGAGCACAATGAATTTAGCAACAATCATAGACAATAAAATAAACTGTCAAAGTGAGTTGTCAAAAGCATAGATAAATATATAAGGTCGCGGGTGTGCTATTTTTTTTTTCAAAACGGTTCTACAATTTATGAATTCTGTTGAGGTGCCACATTATAGTATTTTAAAGACTTTTCATGACACACACTATCGCAAAACGAACATAATCACGAGTAGTACCGCTGTAAATGAATAAATCTGTAAACCCTTCATGTAAATAAAACATATGAAACTTAGAAAAAGTATGAAATTAAAGAAAAATAAATAAATGTAATTTATTATTTTTATTCAGTTTGATATACCAGAGTAGGGGGGGTGAGGTCTGAGGGGTCAGAGGTGATATAAAATCACGGTGTGGTAAACCGGCCGGGAGATCTCAGATCTACGTATGCCGGCGGTTACGCCCTCCCCTAGGTACAATCAAAACGTCAGGTGACTGACTAGGACACTGATATCTCGAGGCGGGTGAAGGGATATAAAAATAATAAAATCGAAACAATTTTACAAGTTTCTATATTGGGCACTGTAGCAAATTAATTTACATGAAACATTAATCTTAACTTACATACGACGCAGCAAAGTGGTTACTAATTTAAAAATTACATGAACCCTAATTTAGAGGGAGAGGACAAAATTATAAACAAAGAAAGAAAAAAAGACAAAACACATAAAAAATCTGATCTTACTGCTAAAATGGATGGTGACGAGATTAAATTAACACTTCGGTAGAACCAGGTGGGCGGAGAAAAAGTCTTTAGATCGGGGTAACCTGTTTCGGAGAGTTCGGCAGGTGTCTTCTTCGTGCTGCTTCGTGGTGGGCGGCGGCTTCTGGCGTCGGCGTCGTCCTCTGACTGTGCAGGCTACGTCGGCGGCTTCTGACGTCGGCGTCGTGGCGGTCGGTAGCGAGACGTCGCTTCTTTTGTCACTGGGCGTCGCGGCGGTACACTGTGCGTCGCGGTTTCTGATACGTCGTTTCTGGCGTCGCGATGCCGATTCGGTGGTCGCTACCGTTCGGACTTACTTTCTTCGAGAGTTACCAGGGTATTCGGCCGGACTGATTTTACGGGTCAGGCTAGAGTTCCTGGTTTCTCCTCCTTCAGCTTCTAACTTCAACTCATCACTCAACTCTACTCAACTCGACTCCTCTCCACTCAACTCAACTGCCTTCTTGGCGGCTGGTTTCGCCTTATATTCTCTCTCCGGCGACCCAGGGTGTGGTCGCGGGGAGTCGAGGGGAAGCCTCCAGTTGGCCCTTCGCCGATTGGCTCCTTTGATGTCCGCCTTCGTCGTCCATTCGTCTCTCTTGATCCCTCCTAGGTCCCGATTGACGCTATTGGTTACTGAACCCAATGTTGCCTCCGTTCCGCCCCCTATTGTTCTCCCAGTTTGCGGCTAATCTCGATGCTTTTCTGGTATGTAGGCCTAAACACTTTGTTATTTCACGAACGCTTTGTTCACTGTTCATATCCCTATCCCGTCACCAAAAAAACATTGCAAAATGAATTAAACTTAAGGAAAATATTACAGTACAAATTGGCAAAGGCGGAAAATTGAAAACACAAATTCGCATCAACACTTATTACCCAAAATAAAACTGCTTACATATACATACTTAATTAAATCGACACGCCAGACATATTTTTATCGACCAGTTATTTCTACCATTATTGACTAATTACATGGGATTGACGCAGGGTTTCATTAGATCACAGTAAAATTCCTTGAGTATGCATTACAATATTAATCTTATTATTAAGTCGTCGGTTTGATTCTTACAGTAGGCCTCTCAATATTTAACGTTATTTATACATTACATCATTACAGGTCAATCCTTATCATTTACATTTAAAATTTACCACTCCGCATATTCTCTTCCTTTCTTTTTCTTTTTAATTTTTTTTCTTTAACAATGACAACATGTACTTGATACTTAGTTTTATTTTTAATTTTAGCTTAAATAAAACAAGCTATCGTACTTCTTAGTTGGACCAAACATAATTGTCAATATGTGACATAGAGATACAAAACAAAGGGCTAAAATTATACAGACATCGTGGCATTTCTTAGTGAATCAATTAACATAAAAACTTATTTACATGGGATACATGCTTCAAGCGGGTCCCCTAATGTTAATGTTCTGTATACATCTTTGTAATTTCTTTTGGGATTACAAAGTACATGAATTTGCATCAACGCCACTTTCCCGAAAGGAATGCTTACATATACTAACATAATCAAATTCGATAAACATTTTTTTTTTCAAGAAATTATGTTAAACCTTATTACTAGAAGAAAAATTAAGAAAACTTGGCGTAAATTAATTAATGTAACATTATTTACACCTAAATAATGAAAATTCTTACTTCAATATGTAAGCTGGATTGAATGCAGAACATTTTTTTTTAGGACTTTCATTATACTAATCATTATCTTATCAAATCAGCTTTCTTCCACCCCTGGTATAAGAATAAAAATAGAGAACACTAAAAAAAATTATATAAGCCACATTCCACCAGGCAGACAATTGAAAATTTTCCAAACAAGAATTATTTTGAAACACTACCAGTAGCGGAAGTCCCTACTACAATTAACTAACTTAAGAATTTTCGTTATGTTTTTCTTTTTTTAAAGCGGACAAATACCAAAGTGAATGGTGTATCGTAAAGATTGTAATTACAAATAAATAATAATAAAGCTCAAAAGCTTTATTATTACTAGATTAAAACAACTATTTTAAAACAGACCGACAAATCATATTGCTTAAACGAGTAATCAAAACAATAATTGCATGTTTACAGATAGGTTATATACCTACAACCTACAAATTTGTATAAAAAAAAACACAATATTGGGAGCTTGACAAATTAACATTATCCTTAAAAATAATTAAAACTCACAAATTAACATTATTCAACTAGGTGTATGTAATATATGAAAACATAAGACATGAAAGCCTCGATCTAAAGTAATATTAATGTTTATTCCAACACGGCATTTACTTATTTGCAATTAATTAAACTATTTTGTTTCAACCCCGTGTGCTAAAATTCATTCTGCAGACAGATTTCAAAAGACTAAAAAGTCGGAATCTTGTATCTCTTCAACCGTGTTACATTTTTTCACGAGATAATATTCTATTATGTTATATATTATATATTACATCAATATCAAACATCGTCGGCAATAATACAATCAAGTTTTTTTTCCTTTTGTTACGATCAATACATTTTTTTATTATTTGCTACAAGTTAGATTAATTCGGGATGATCTCGTTATTATTTCAAATTGCAATGTCCCGTTCATTTCGGTACTTAACAATAGAATACAGAATAAATGAGAAAACTACATATAAAACGAGTAACATCCACCTGCAGAGGTGGCCTGGGTTATCTAAACTATCATTACCTTACTTAAATTAAACATATCAGTTGCTCATTAATTAGGTACATATTACATTGATATTATGATTCACCACTTTGCCTCAATTTCTAATTCGGCCTCTACCTTCTTAATTGATTGACCCCTGTTATCTTTATTGATAATGACCGCCTGGTCGTGCGTTGCGGGATCTTCGCGCCCTTATAATAATAATATAATTTATACGATCCTACATCTCGCGGATAGTGTCGCCATGTGGGGGATCGGTATGTCAGCGCTTTCTAAAACATCTCTATTGTCTGTCGAGGACAATAGTAAGTTTACTGCGACGACTTTCGGAATTATTATCTTGTTTTTCTAAAAAATGTCTTTCCCAAAACAATGGCGACTTCTCTAACAAAACGCAGCTTTCTAAACCGTTGTCCCATGTGTTCGCATTTGGCCAAGATGTTCTTTCTATTGTTTAATCGGGGTTAGAGATATACGTCCCGCTGCAAGAAAAGGTTTACCGTTTTTACCCTTCCAAGATGTTACTTAAGAACAAAAGGTTGCGAACGTATTGTCCATCCTAACAAAAGGCCGTGCACTATTAATGTCTTCGGCGATGCCCAACGCCCTCGGCAACCCTAACTTTCTAATTCATTGTTTCGTATGTTTTATGGCGGGCTATCCTAAGACGATCGTCCGTCGCAATGTTATTTTTTTGAACAATAAGTCACATATTTCGTCCTCGAACAAAAGGTCGAGCATGCCGGGGCTGCCCTGGCTGTGACCACATGGCGCGTGATCTTCGAAACATGGGCGCTTTGATTTCGGTATTGCCCTAGGACAAAATTAATAACCTGGTTCGCGTCATATTCCGGTACATCAAGTTTTATCATGTTTTAAAAAGGCATTTATGACTTCTTCTTCAAATGTAGCAAATTTATTTTGTGGTAACATAATTATAATTAATATAAATTAACTTTGTTTAAAATCACTTATTTAATGAAAAAAATCAACATGTTAATGGCTTCTTCAAATCCTGATGAAGAAGCCATTGGCTTTGAAACATGTTGATTTTTTTCAATAAATAAGTGGTTTTAAACAAAGTTAATTTATATTAATTAGGCATTTATGATATTGAAAAACTTTTTCTTATCATTTCGGTACACTTTTCTACTCCTTGTTCAGTACTCAGGTGTAGAATAAATTATATTTGAATATTAGAAAATTTCAATAAGTGTAAACCATAGAAAATAATTTGTACATTGTCACTCCTGCCTAGACATGTGTATAGTCCGTCTAACTTATCTGAAGAATGGCCAAATTTGGAACTAACGACGCCATATTGGATTATCTACAGCTGACGGACCTTTGACAGACTTTGTTTACAGAGAGGTTCACGACTGTTTCGATAGTTTTTAAGAACATTTTAGATTGTCACCATGCCAAAAACCATTAAAAGTGGTGTTCGGGAAATAATCTTGAAAATGCACACGTTTTTTGAAGAGGAACAACGTCTAAAAGCCCCAATTATACCGTTTGATTTTGTTCATAGACTTATTGCCGCCACTTCAGGTTAATGCTGCCATGCAATTATAATGATTTTCCCATACTTAGTTTTTTATTTACTATTATACAATTTCTTCAGGTATTTCTGAATCGGCAATTTACAAAATAGTTAAAGAAGGTAAAGTGGCCGTGGAAATGGGCATTAAAATGTCTACACCCGGAAAAAAGAACAAGGATAAGTGGAAAAATTGAATTAGAAGCCGTAAGATGAGAAAAGTTTTAGAACATATTTTATTCGATAATTTTTTTTACATAGAATTTTTATTATTTATACTTTTTATTACAAAATTCATTAACGAGTTCATTTGTATAAACATCTTTTTTCAAAAATAAACTTTTTTATTTATGCACATTAAAGACTGGTTGCATCAACTTACTTTATAGCAATAGTTCGTTTAAAGCATAGATTTTTACGAGAGCAAGTTGATCGGTGGAAAATGCAAAATATCTATGCTTTGAACGAAAGATTACTATAAACCAAGTTGATACAACGGCCCTAAACCGATTGATATCCTTAGGTGTTACTGAGTTAAACATGGTGGTCATGATCATTAGGTATGAGACACCGAATAAAACCGGCGCCACACTGCGTGGATCTTCCGCCGCGTCTCTTCTGTCGTGGAACATCGCTACATTTCTTTCCATACAATATGCGCTTATTAAACACACTACGCGGATGATCGGTCGATCTATTTGCTTTGCCGATTTGGCGCAACGGAAAAAACGCGGCGGAAGATCTGCGTAATGTGGCGCCAGCCTAAAAGAATTATTATTGTTTGTTTTTTTTTCCTGAAAATGGTATTTTTCTTTGATTTTGAAAAAACGCCATTTTGTGACGTTGTGTATTTTACGAATGTATATTTTGATAAATTTATTTGTACGTTAGTTTACATTTTTTGTTTTTTATCGTGTCGTATACTGCTTAATAACTTGTTTAAGAAAAAACGAATTTGCATAAAATTCCCTACAAATTAGATAATTTTTACACTATGGGCAGTACCACAACGATTGGGACGCCCTCCTTTATTCTCCAGATAAGTTGGACGGACTATAACACTGCGCTGCGCCGCGCAATTGCGCCAAATTGCGCCAACTCAGTTTACTGCGCCGGGTGTGTCAACTCACTTCTTCTAAATGTGTTAGCGCACGGCGCACTGCGCAGGACCGGGAGAATTCGAAAGTTGTTGAGTTGCGGCCTAGTCTTATTGAACATTTGAACACCTTATTATTTCATTTTTATAAATTGCCAATTATAACTCCGTGAAATGTAAAAGGAGTGATAGGTAATCTTTCTTTTCTACATTTTACTTTACTGGCCACTGGGTTTGATTTTGACAGACAGCTAAGTTGACAGCTTTGGCTTTATTTAAAGATAAAAGGAATGAAATGTAGAATCAGGAAAGTAGTGATATTTATGAGTACAGGAAATAGAATAATTATATTAATAAACGTTATTTATATACAATACAATATCTACATATTTTAGAATATTATTTCAAAAAATAAATTATGGAATTCGTTTACGTTCGAAAATCAAAACGAATGCAAGCGGCCAGCCATGAGTAACGCTGCGCTGCGCCGCGCAATTACGCCAACTCACTAGGGCCCGGTTGTTTCAAGTTCGATCAAAGTAAGCGGTCGATAAAAGCATAGATTTTTACGAAAACGGATCGTCTGATTGGTGGAGAACGTAAAATTTCAGTTTAAACTCTACGCTTACTTTGATCGAATTTGAAACAACCGGGCCTAGGTATTCGGTAAAAATGAATCATTAAAAAATATATCACCTAATTTTTTTAAAGCATTATCTTTTTAATATTACCGAATAATTACATACTGACTGAAAAAACCGCACTCAGCTTTTTAACTGAATACGTATTAGAAATTTATATTAAGTTGACTGATGAATTATGAAGTTATGAAATATTTTTTCAGCTTAATTAAAAATAAATATTTCCACAATATATAACCATTAATTTTTTTACGATATGATATGGTTACAAATAAAATATTGGTAATAATCATACTTAAGTAATATTGCTTTTACTTATTATAGTTAAATTATGAAATTAAAATAACAAATTATTAACGAAGTTAGATCTTTAAATCATAGAAATGAACATAAAGAATTTTTCTAAAAAATAATCAACTTTTGATAAAATAAAAATAATTCCCATATATTTATTATTATTATTATTTATTAAAATAATAATAATTTTTTATATAATATTTAAAAAATATATATTATTTTTACTGTTAATGTTGGGTCATTCATATTATTCAGTAAAGATTCGTAAGCATTATTTTTAGATACGTTGTTTTTATAAAGTGGCGACCGTGGATTCCAGAGGTAAGAGTGACTTTTCGCATCACGCCAGCGGGCCATTTTTGAATATTATATTAATTAAATTTGTATGCGCGCACACACCCGCCCGCGCTTTCATTCTCTCACTCGCTGAGTCAAATCAACGAACCAACGCAGTAACGCACAACACAGTTGGTGCGCCGTGAGCTGTCTGCGCTAGTGCGCTGGGAGCCTGTAAGTGCGGCGCACTGGCGTAGTGCGTCGTTCGACGGCGCACAACTCACTCGGCGCGTTCCTATTTTGTTGCGCCATGGCGCAATTTTGAGTTAACTCAATGAGCCGGCGCAATGCGCTGCGCCAGAGTTACTGAGTTGACGCAAGGAATTTTGCTGAGTTACCCATGTCTACTCCTGCCACCTATTCAAGCAATGTTGTGACAGATATATGTGCAGCTCAGTATAATAAATCATTATCTTTTAATAGTATTTGTAGCTCCCCTCCCTCCTCACCAAATATGTAGTGGCTTAACGTGACTTTTCGCTACCGCCCTCGAGTGGAGTATGTTTTTTTTTTCATATTAATTCCACAAGACATTTTGTGTTGTTTACTCATACCAAAACTACTTTTTAAATTATTTGGTATAAAAAGAACAAGATTTCTATTTATTTTACAACATGTCGCTGCATACCAATTTAAAATAATGTAAAGAAATAATAAAAGAAATTATCAGCTAGTATGGTCGGAAAAGATCTAATTTATTTGTTTTTATTTGTGAAATAGAACAAATTATACCTGCGGCGTAAAAAACTAAGAAATGGTGCATTGTTTTTTTCTTTGTTGCAGTTCAATCTCGAATGATTTTTATCCTGTATAAAAGATTTCCATACCTCATTGACGTCATTATAGATTTTGGCACTTGAAAACTCGCTAGAAAAACGTTTCCGATATGACTCATAAAGTTTATTTTACTGCGTCATTTCACATCAAATCACAATTTGAACTTGAAGTAACACTTTAATAAGCACTGGAATACTTATTAAAAAAATTGAAAATTTCATAAAGGTTAGAATAACTAAAAGTAGAATCCCCAATAATAATAATTTCGAATGTCCGTCCGTTACTTCTTTTCCAATACTTGATCTCATTCCGTTTTCAAATTTCTTAATGAACTTTTTCACTTTTCTCATAGAATGCTACTAATGATTAAATTAACAGTATATATGACAATGCCCCCCACCTTAAAGATGAGAATTGAATTCTCTATTTAAGGTGTTTAGGCGTTAATATTCTCATTCTGTTATGCAAATATATAATCCGCGCATCCATTAAACTGTCAAAAATTTATTCACTTGAAATAAGTGTTCCAGTAATATAAACCGAGTAGGTACCATTCATTGCTGAATTCAAAAGCGGACGAATGATTGGTTATTGAATCTAAAATTAGAAAGGTTTATTGAATTATATTTTAGGTGTGTAGGTATCAGGATTTCATGTTGCTGTTGATATTTTTGCAAAAATGACGCATTGAATTGAATTGTCAGGTAGGTATTCGTTTTAAAAACGAAAAATACGTTCGTTATTCATTCGACATTCAATGACGCTGTTAAAGTTGTATAGTTTCGAAACTTTTGAATACTGAACCGTTTTAGGCTGAAAATCGATAAAACATAAAAACGGATAGGCCCTAGGACTTTTTTTAGCAGGAATAGGTATAGTCCTGCGAGGTTATTAATGTTTTTTGCAAATAACCCTGTATTATTGTATTAACACACATTTTTAACCAATATGTAAATATCAATTATCAAAATCACTCCAAAGAAGTATAAC
The DNA here is from genome assembly GCA_016648135.1 of Agrypnia vestita. Classification (NCBI taxonomy): domain Eukaryota; kingdom Metazoa; phylum Arthropoda; class Insecta; order Trichoptera; family Phryganeidae; genus Agrypnia; species Agrypnia vestita. The sequence continues at coordinate 90,565 of JADDOH010000230.1, forward strand.
TTCTACCGCGCGTACATGAGTGCACGCTCCTTATTTTTTTAAATACTCAGTACTATAAAAATACGTAGATAATTTAGGTACGTAGGCGTAACCTTCAAACAATGAAAGTCACTGCGTACTGTGCGATTTGACCCATCACGAATGCCTACTTCAATATTGATTTTGTGGTAGACTGACGAGTGATCAATAAGTAATCAACTTACTTATGATATTTAAAAATATATATATTTTGGAATACGACTAAATATTCATGAATATATTTTCTTTCGATATAACTGTCCGATTCATGTTCCTCGTAGTTCCTTCTTCATCTCCTGGTTTTTCGACCTGGTCCACCACAACAAATTTATCGAATATCTTGAATATCTCACAAAATATCTTCCTTCGCATGCTGCGAGATGTTAAAAACTAGGGGATATAGTTGTTGATGATTAGTTCCTATATAATGGATACATTTGTGCATCTTTCCATCCACAGTTTGCATTTTCAATACATCTCTCACTCTGGAGCATCAATCTTTACCCATTAATTTTAATCAATTAAAAACTTTGTTAAAACCACTTGAAGTAGAGGATATTGATCCGAGAAAGTTGGTTATGGCGAACGATAAAATCATTAGGTTTGTTTTTTTTTATTTATCTTCATATTTTTCTTATTTATCTCTCGACATTTTTCATATTCTCTTTTTCAATTGGGACGGAATATTAAGAATATTATTCCGTTCATTATTATTAATTTATTATTTAATTAATTTGTGCAAAAATATACCTACCTACACATTATTTAAAACTCGAGTCACATTCAGGCGAAATACATCGATATTTTTATTTTCTAATGTCAATTTTATTGTCAATTTTAGATAATATATGGTTAGAATATAAATGGTTGGAAATATGTCAGACTCGAACGCATACACGGCGACGTACCACCTATATATTACGATTGCTTCAAAAATGCAGTAGATATGCAGTGTGTGATTTTACTATTACAAGTTGTGAGGAGTATAAAAATTATACGATATACCCATTGACGCATTATAATATAGACACGTTTTTCCCATACTAGCCGACTTTCATATGTAGCAAATATTGCATTGAAATAGACAACAAATCACACCAATCTTTCACAAACGCTCTGCGCGTAGACAGAAAAATCAGGTAATTTTAATTCACGGTGACTAAAATAACATACTCATTCTTACAATAGTGTACGATACTCTGTTCCTTTTTCACTTTGCCCCATCACAAAGAAGATCCGTTCGATAACGTATGCAAGTAAGGCCTTACTTTTGAGTTGCAAAGATTTCACGCTTGTAACGTATCTACAGTTTATTATATCATTGGATATACCTACGTATTTTTATTTTCTATGAACTCTGAATGAATGTTTTTTCTGAGCAGCCTAAAGCTAATAAATACCCCAGCCTAATACAAATGTGATGTAGGGGATGTAGGTAATATTTTTTGTTGCCATTCATAATCATTGTTAACTTGCTTAGTCTACTTTTCTGTTTACGTAGAGCTGATATATTTAGCACACTGTTTTAATAATTAAAAAAATGTTACCGTAGAAGTACCTATTCTGGCTTTAACTAAAACTAACGTAGGCTCGGTTTTTTCAAGTTGGATTAAAACAAAAGTTCGTTAAGTATAGATTTTTACGGAAACGGTTCATCTGATTGTTGGAGAACGTAAAAATCTAGGCTTCAAACGAACTTTTACTTTAATCCAAATTGAAATAACCGACCCTTAATCGTCTAAAATTTATTATTAGACATATATTAATTTAATTATAGAGACCAATTCATTTAATTATTTTATTTTTATTAATTTATTATTAATTTATTAATTAACATATTAATAATTTATTAAAAATTTATTATTAGATTTATATTAATTTAATTATAGAGACTAATTCATTTAATTATAGCGACGAAAAAAAAAGTTTTACTTTCATCTTAGATATTCAAATCACCATCTTCATGCGCGAACACACGAATTTGAAAATATTAAAATAGACGATGTGCTTTTTTGGAATAACTGAATAGTTTTCAAATTTTGAAATCTGTTTGATACTCGCGACCGTAACGTGTGGTCAATTATCATGATAATAATGTATCTTATGTGTTCTGGATCATATCAATATCATACTGATTAATGTCTGGAAAATAACCTAAAACATTGGTTACGGCAAAAATTGACCTAAAGAAAAATATCCCAAAAGATGCGGTATATTATTTAATTGAGTCATTGAAACTAAACTTATTTTTCCGCAACTACATAACAAATGACTGGAAGTTGTTTCTTTTCAATAAACTTTATATAAACCAAAATATGTGGAAAAGACTCATTAAAGGCCTAACAAAACGTAGTTTAGGGCATTGTTAGGCCTTTTGATGTACCTACCTACCCAAACAGACGAAATGGTTTAAACACAAATCAACTACAAATTATTGGTATTCACGCTGTGACAATAACCAAAATAAAAACAACAATGTTTTTAAAAGGGTTTGGAGTTAGTAAAATTGCTTCATTTCAAATTATTTCAAGATAATGTAAAGTGTTCTTGTTACAGAATGTTGAAGCAGATGATACGAAAAATTTTGTTCCGTAACAAATGTAGAATTTTCAATTCATGTGAAATAGAAAATGGTTCATTATTCAACAATAAATTAGAACCATTAAAATTCGTCCATGGTCTCGTGGGTTTAAGGAGTTATTCAATTAATGGGAAATGTTTTAAGACATTGCCTTGGTGGAAAAAGATTTATCAAGTACTTTTATGCATCGCAATAAGTCTATCTCTTTACCAAGCTATGGTGACTTTATGTGAAAATCCTGTTTCAATATTACATCTTCTAGCATCCATTATGTTATATATCATTGGATACACAAATATCATTGTTTATTGGCTCTCGAATATTAATTCAAGGAGTGTTATAAAAATTTTGAAAAATTTCGATGTTATTGAAAAAATGATTCCAGAAACGAATGTTTTTTTGTATAATTCAAACTACATAAATGTAGTCATACACACGTACAACTGGATTATTACGATAGTGCAGTTATTAGCTATCTCTCAGTTAAACATAAATATCTACCAGGGCCATAATATTTATTTAATTGGATTATTTGTTTATACTTTATCAATGGATTATTCAGTTTACCAATTTTGTATTCTCACGAATATTATTAGTTCTTACGCAAACATTGTAAACCAAATGATTTGTAAAATGTACAAAAAACCTAAATACCATTATCAATACTTGGATCCCTTCATGTTTGTACTTAAAAATCATACCTTGCAATACGCATCAGACTACTCAAGAAAATTTAATTGCAAGCATCTGAAAATAGAATCCATGCAAAATATTTATAAAAAACTTTTGGACAATACTGAGATAACCAATTATAAATTTAATATTGTTGTGAGTTTCATTTAAATTACTTTAATTATAAATTACAATATTTAACCTTCAATTCGATAGTTATTCGATTTTCATTGTGTTGTTTTTGATTCAATTCCTCTAAATATTAAATAAAATAATGAATGACTCAATGACAATAGAATACGGTGAGTGTCATTTAAAACATAATTTATTTACTGATTCAAGCTGTGGTACTAAAAAGCTTAAAACATTTGTAATAACGATATTAAAATGCACGAATTTTTGAAGATTTGAAGTTCATTGCAATAACTAAGGGCCGGTTGTTTGATCAGAAGTAAGATTAGGTAACAGTTAAGAACAAGCATAGATTTTTGCGATTTACACCAATCAAAATAACCGTTTTTGTAAAACCCTAAAAGTATTAACAATTATTTTCAGCTGCTTTTTGGACCACTACCCCAAATTTTTTTCTTAATCACTGGCATTTCTAACGTAACACAGATGGTAAGTATTTTAGTATTAGGCACGTGTACCTAACTAATCCGTACGGCGATGTAACTAGTTTAATGGGTTATTGAACCGCTTATCTCCAACTTTTATATTGGGAGACAGGGAAATTTTTAAGTCCTAGTTTGTGTTGTTGAAACACCGTTATGAAACATTTTTAGAGAAAATTTCGTATGCCAATAAACATTGACTTGAGGCACAGTAGGTAGACCTCGTGAAAGACAATCGAATCAGTATGTGTAAGCCGTGCGTACGAGGCACATTGTTTCGTTGTGTTGGTGTTTATATCCGTAAACACCAACACAATTAAACAATGTGCAGCCGTGCGGCTTTCACATACTAATTCGATTGTCTTTCTTACATGGCAAGAGGTGTACTGCCGATTTATAAACACGAATTTTCACGAACCGCATCAGCCACTAGGCGTATAATACTGTTGATTGTTGATAATTCAGAAAACACGGAAGAATTCAATAACATAGTAGAATAAAATAATAATGTGGTACCTATCTACCAAATTATTATTTTATTCTACTACCGATACCTACATACTTTTTGAAAACTTTTGCTTATTGAAGGATCGACTGACGCTGATTTTCGGAGTTATTTGGTGGATACACAGTTTCTTGAGCCTCATTGGTGTTGCTGCTGTATGTGACGCCTTTGGGGACGAAATAAGGAATACTCAGACAATCTTAGTTAAATTACTGACATTTTCAAGCTCAATTGGTAAGTTTACTGAATGCTCGAACAGCGCGAATAATATGGAAGTCCTGCCGGAACAAAAAACTCAAATTGGTGCCAGAAATTGTCCATTAGAATTCCGTCGATTTAAATAAATGCGCCCATGTTATTTTTGTGATGTAGGTAGGTACCTATATGTATATTTATCACAGACGTACTATAAATATAGACCAGTTACAAACCAAAATATCTGCTACACAGAACGACAGCACGAATTACTGTGAACATATACGCACATTGCGGGAGTTGGTCTAGGGGTGTCCAAAATGTATAAATGTCCGCGCGATATATATTATATTCTAATATATATATATATATATATATAATATATAGATATATATATATATTACCGTATTGGGGGAGACTTTCATGTCACCCGCGAACAAGTGCGAACAAATACATTAATATTATATAATATATATATATATATAATATACTATATATATATATGACATATATAATATTAATGCAAACACAACCCTGCTTATATTTGTATCTATATTACACGTATGCTGCGCTATAAGAAAAAAAGAGAAAATACCATAGAATATATACCGCAATTCGCTACTAACTTCATATGCATTCGATGTTAATAATTATGTTTTATTGTCCTTTCTTATACGTGATTATGAAAATAATTTCTATCTCTTTCTGACTGATACATTTAGTACGCAATAGAAGACAGCAGAAACTAGATGTCTCAGATTTGTTTTTAGTGACTAGTCTATATTTATAGTACGTCTATGATATTTATGATAACTTTCGCATGAAATAACTGCACTATTCCAAAGGGTTGAGGGAAAGGTTCCAAAGAGCCAAAATAGAGACACTACACATTTGACCCACGACATCTTTGCCTTCCAAACGAATCACTATTTGTCACATAAAATTTATACACGATTCTCGCAGCCCAGAGGGCATGGATGTAACTTTGAACATCAATGATTCCGGTTTAATTGCTGTCAAGGCCACAATAAATCTATGTGCCAAGCCTCAGTGTCTTTGTGATGTGTTTCATTTCAGTAATTGGGCCTCTTGGTCATTTGAAGCAGTGATAATTTTTTTACAAGATTGTTCCCAACGCTATGAATTCTAGTAAAGCGGCTTTCATAAATGATGTCACAGAGTTTTCGTGAAATTAATTGATTTAATTTCAATCTATTAAAATACATTCCTTCCTTATGAACAATTTAAAATTCGCAAAGTGACATTTTATAAAAGACCCCCTTGTCACAGTTCCGCTGATTTCTTAACTCGGAAACGTTCTATAATATCCCAATTATAATAATTTCATTGTCGGTCCGTCCGTCTGTGTAACTTCGTGTAACGTCCGAACTACTTTATAGTATTTTTTTTTCTTTTCTTTTGTCTTCTTCGTTTAATTGTATTTTTATATATAAATAAATAAATACTTATTCTTCAGGAACCGACGTGTTTAAGTAGTCGAGTGGGAAAGTCACTGACTTTTCACACCGGGGGTTCCACGTTCACAACAAATTTACGTGATTTTTTCAAGTCTGGATTTTTCACGTGTTTCCCTACAGTAATTGGCCGCCATAGCCTGTTGTAACGTTAAAAAAATATGATGATTTGTTAAAATATCGCAAACGTTGGGGTTATTTGAGAATACGTATGATTTTTTTTAAATAGATATGCGATAAAAAAATTGATGTATGAATGAAAATATGTTCTCTATCTTCTCAGCTATATTAGACCAGAGACAGGTTCATCCGTTATTTTCAATACAATGTAATTATTTCATAATATCAAACAATAATTTCGTTGTCTCTCTGTCTATAGTAAATTCCTTAAATTGCTGGAATTAAAACTTTAGATAATTAAAGTGTGACACGTATCAGCGCGCAGCGTAGTATATTACTTGGTCACGCAAGGCAATTCGTTACTATTATTTTCCGTGATTTTTCACGAGTGTAAGGCTAGTGTAATATAATTTTTTGTGATTTCGTTTATGTAATATAATAATTATCTCATTAAGTAGTCTGAAATAACCCTAAAATTGAGCTTATTTTAGAAGTTATCAATTTATGTAACTTGACAGCAATTACAAAATACTTTCATTACATACACATCATCATAAAATTATTTTTTATTGATTTTCTTATTTTTTAGCAGAAGACGGAGATAGAAAGCAACTACAACGCTTCTACAAGATGGTGTCTCACTTTAAACCCGACATTACTGTCTGTCGCATGTTCACCTTCAATTTAAATTACATTTATATTATTGTGGGCGTCGCAACCAATTATATTGTTATTTTGATCTTTTCAAAAATGTAGACACTTAATAAATATAATTATTCTCCATCTGTAAATCGTTAACTAAAGCTTTCTTCAAAGATGATGAAGATATCTAAGTGAAGTAGGTGTGGCTGTAAGTTTACATTTTTCAATTTTCTTTCACACTTTCTTTACATGCCTATAGGTACATTTATAAATTATAAAAAAAAAACAGTTACAAGTTATAACAGACCACTTGTAGCTAGATGGGTTATAGGCTAATCCTATATCATAATGCACCTAGCTACATGCAGTTACTACCTACATATTTATTTTTTTATAATGAACTGTGACGATGACAATTATTTTGTTTAATCATCGTTTTCCTATTAAAGAAGTCACCGAATTGGATGTAAAATAAATTAACAGTATAATTTTAGATATAGATATAGAATCAAATCTAACATTGTGCGTGATATCTCGAAGATTGTGTGCTTTTGCTAGTGTATAAGGAGTTAAGCACATACTATATATGAAATAAAATACAAATCAATATGATGTATATGGTTATTTTATTATGACAAAAAATAAATGCTACGAAGAATACATACTGTTCATTAATTAAAAGTGTTTATATGTATTTAGGGAAGGTTCGGAGTTCGATGTAATGAAAGAGCGATTGTTTATACTGTTGATGTTTATTTCTCCCAGAGTTAAGCTCCGGGAGCCAGCGAAAGAATACAAGTAAATAAGGTAAGTATGGAACAAAGGAACTCTGATTTTACGTGGCGCAGGTCTGCCTGATGTTACTGCAGAGGCCCGATGGCATAGGGTTGGATAGGTACCACGTGTATCTAAAAACAAAATAAATTATTGAAGTCTGATAAGAAATATAATATCGACATTCTTTAATACTATCTAACTCAACGTAACTTCTGCTCAATACAACAAATTGGCTGCTATTACTAGTTATTATCTATCGCCTGGTGGTATAAGAAAAATGCACAAACCAAAATTAGTACAGATACAGCAAATAACGTGTATCGAAATTATATTGCAGATGATATAAAGTGAATATGCTTTTCAACGGGTTGGATGAGACAGTCAAAAGTCAAAATTATGAAAGAAGGAAAATAATAACAGTTTACAACGATAAGCACGTCAGTCTATAATTTTCATACCGTGCAATTTCATATTATCCATAGAAAAGAAAATTATCCACTTAATTCAGTTGAATTCTTGAATTGTTGAATGGAACACAAGAACATTGCACGTTGAGTGGTATCATAGACTAATTACATAGCGCTTTTTCATTTATTTAAATTCTGTAGAATTTGTCGTTAAGAATCTCGTGTAGTCATGATAACATTGTACACATTGAGCGCTAGGTATGTACAGTGCCGCTCTTTGCCTTTTCTATGCTCTCTGCAGGCTGTACGTCATCTGGATATAGCGGGTAATATAAGTTAATTTATGTAATGAGTCACATTTTTACGGCGATCCATGTTCGGAGGTGGTGATCTTCGGAATGTAGATGATTTATTGTTAGTCATCTACATAAATCATTTGGATATTCTTCTGTCACGCAGCAAAATAAATAATCAGACATTTTAACCCAATAAACACGAGACGTAGTGTAGTGAACGAGTGTTCTGTGAATTCGCTTGAAAAGTTCGCTACATTTAAATCGTTAAACTTTCAGAACTTTCTTGTAAAACAGTTCAATCATGAATGTCCAACTCTACTATCTACTCTATGCGTAAATATTGTCTCTATTCTATGCTACATACTGTATATTGTCTCTTTTCTATGGTACTCTATGTATAGTCCGTCTAACTTATCTGAAGAATGGCCAAATTTGGAACTAACGACGCCATATTGGATTATCTACAGCTGACAGACCTTTGACAGACTTTGTTTGCAGATGGGTTCACGACTGTTTCGATTGTTTTTTAAGAAAATTTTAGATTGTCACCATGCCAAAAACCATTAAAAGCGGTGTTCGGGAAATAATCTTCAAAACGCACATGTTTTTTGAAGAGGACAATGTCTAAAAGTCCCGATTATACCGTTTGATTTTGTTCATTGACGTATTGCCATCGTATTGCCGCCGTTTCAAGTTAGTGCTGCCATGCAGTTATAATGACTTTCCCATACTAAAGTTTTTTATTTTACTATTATACAATTTCTTCAGGTATTTCTGAATCGGCAATTCACAAAATAGTTAAAGAAGGTAAAGCGGCCGTGGAAATGGGCATTAAAGTATCTACACCCGGAAAAAAAGAACAAGGATAAGTGGAAAAATTGATATTGATAACTTTGATTTGGGAGTCATCAGGCGAAGGGGACACGATTTTTATAATTTTAAGAAAGAGTTACCTACATAAAGTAAACTGTAAAAGGTATTGAAAGAAGACATAAATTTTCAAGGATGTCGTGAGACATTGCGTAAATTACGTACTGCATAAGCTAGGTTTTCGTTTTCGGAAGACTAAAAGTAACCGTAAGGTGCTTATAGAACGCAATGATATATGTGCCATGAGAGCAAAATTCTTGTACGAATAAAGGAAGAATGAAACTTCTTTGAATCGGCGGCCAGTTATATATCTAGATGAAACGAGAGCGAGTTGTTTGATCGGTGGAAAAATTTGATTTTGTTCATAGACTTATTGCCGCCACTTCAGGTTAGTGCTGCCATGCAGTTATAATGATTTTCCCATACTTAGTTTTTTATTTTACTATTATACAATTTCTTCAGGTATTTCTGAATCGGCAATTTACAAAATAGTTAAAGAAGGTAAAGTGGCCGTGGAAATAGGCATTAAAATATCTACACCCGGAAAAAAAACAACAAGGATAAGTGGAAAAATTGATTTAGAAGCCGTAAGATGAGAAAAGTTTTAGAACATATTTTATTCGATAATTTTTTACATAGAATTTTTATTATTTATATTTTTTATTACATAATTAATTAACGAGTTCATTTGTAGACACATCTTTTTTCAAAAATAAACTTTTTATTTATGCACATTAAAGACTGGTTGCATCAACTTACTTTATAGCAATAGTTCATTTAAAGCATAGATTTTTTCGAGAGCGAGTCGTTTGATCGGTGGAAAATGCAAAATATCTATGCTTTGAACGAAAGATTACTATAAACCAAGTTGATACAACGGCCCTAAAACGATTGATATCCTTACGTGTTACTGAGTTAAACATGGTGGTCATGATCATTAGGTATGAGACACCGAATAAAACCGGCGCCACACTGCGCGGATCTTCCGCCGCTTCTCTTCTGTCGTGGAACATCGCTACATTTCTTTCCATACAATATGCGCTTATTAAACACACTACGCGGATGATCGGTCGATCTATTTGCTTTGCCGATTTGGCGCAACGGAAAAGACGCGGCGGAAGATCTGCGTAATGTGGCGCCGGCCTAAAAGAATTATTATTGTTTGGTTTTTTTCCTAAAAATTGTATTTTTCTTTGATTTTGAAAAAACGCCATTTTGTGACGTTGTGTATTTTACGAATGTATATTTTGATAAATTTATTTGTACGTTAGTTTACATTTTTTGTTTTTTATCGTGTCGTATACTGCTTAATAACTAATTTAAGAAAAAACGAATTTGCAAAAAATTCCCTACAAATGAGATAATTTTTAGACTATCGGCAATACTACAACGATTGGGACGCCCTCCTTTATTCTCCAGATAAGTTGGACGGACTATACTGTCTTTCTGACGTTCGTATTGGTTCGAAATTTGAAGTTCGTTCTACATATTTGTGACAATTGTGTTCCCGTAGCAATGGCATGTTTTTTGCATTGCTTGTCTAATTCTCATGGTCCAATTTCATTGCCGCACCTCGAGGAGGTGGTTGTGGGCAGGAGTCCTTTGACCGGCATCACCGACCCTAACTGTTCGCGCCGTCAAAGTAAGAAGAACATTCAAAATTTATTTTGTCTGTCCATTTAACAAATATTTTAATTATTGCTTTGAATGATGCTGTTAATGCATACATTCTTGTCTGGTCGCATTCATCCATTTCCGAAATACCCGCCGTTGTAAATAAATTGCTGATTGTTACAAATGTATTTTTTCGGTTTGAATTTATAAAAAGTTTTGCATTTTGAGAGTGGCATTACGAGTAAAAACTCGGATTGCTCAAATTACGAAATATCGTCGCTGAATATATAATTAAGCCTATGTGCCTATGCTTTAGTACATTCTGAGATAAACGAATGAATCTGTTTTAAAAAATAATTGCACAGACTAGATTTAAAAAAAATATTTTAAATAATTACTAGGCAGACTTGCCAGATGAACGGCAATGTTTTTTTTAGTATATCTATTATTTATATGAAAAATTGACAAATTGATTCATTCATCTGAGAATGTATTAAATGGCACATAGGCTTAATTATATATACAGTGACGATATATCACATGCGATAATCAAGCTGTTTTAGATTATTAGTCAATGACTTAATAATAACATTTAAAAAATGTTACCTTTAATTGTTACATATTATCAGAATTATTTAAAAATGTATATCTAATTGATCCGTTCTGCTTCAAGGGAATGGAAGTCATTCCACTATCATTCCACCCATAATTATTAAATGATAACTTCTGATACAAACTATACCTACATTATACACGACCCTTATAGTCAGTCTGGCTCGTCAAACCCGGAGATAAAAACTTGTAAATTTAATTCCGGTTGAGGTCACAACGCATCTCTGTGATTTTATGATTGTTTGTTGCCTGGGAGTTTTTGTCATGTGTGTCACCACGGACACTTATTATCCGGCAATGACTGTTTCTGGTCATCTTTAATATTCCCTTTCAGAATCATTGTTGGTATAAAATTTCTCAATTTATGAATTTATATCTCAATTTTAAAAATTTATATTTCAATTTTTAAAATGTCTAATATTCTTGTAAATTTGTTTCATATTGGATTGTTTAGTGTTCTTGTATTTTACATTCATAAAAATAAAATATAAAAGTAAATAATGTATTTGTGACATCTTGTTCAATTAAATGTTGTGATTTAAGTTTGACTACTTAAGTGTGATGATTTAAGTTTTGTTTGTTCTTTTAAATTATTTCATTTAATAAACTTGTAATTAATCTTGAAAAATATTTAATTTTAATGATATATTTCAGTATATATCAAAGCGGATTGTGAGAAAAAGAAAGCTTATGTGAAACAGTTGGGCATAAACCAGTCCGGTATAAATGGTTTTTCCATTGTCAAGGATGAATTGATTCCGGTCGATGATGGAGCCCGTATCGAGCTGCTACTAAATGATTACATTCATGAGATAAAATTTGAGCATTTAGAGAAAACAAAAGCCTCAAGTAATCCCTTAAATTCTGAGTTTGAAAGTGTTTCCAAAAAAGCATCAAAACGAGCAAGAGAAGACGAAGAAGACTCTAAAATAGAAGCAAAGATCTCTATTGATAGTAAGGATTTCAAGGAGAGTGATGGTAAACGAGCTTTTATTGCAGTCAGTGAGACGAAAAAGCAATCCGGAGATGACAGAGCTGATTCAAGTATACAAGAGCCAAAAAGTACTTCAAATTTTAAAGCAACTGTTGAAGATTCCTTAGAAAAAATTGACAATGGACTTCTGTACATATTTACCACTAAAGGAGTTGTATCGAGTAGCAAAGTATGTATAAACTAATTTTTCTAATCTATAATATCAATCATCGTTGTTTTTATATATTTATGAAGATTTTGCACTTTTCAGATTGCCGCCTACGACATTGATGGAACGATCATCAAAACCAAATCGGGTCTTGTATTTCCTAAAACGATCGATGACTGGCAGTTAGCATTTCCGGAAGTTCCTACGAAACTCAAGAAATTGGCAGCGTCCAGCTATAAGATTGTGTTTTTCACGAACCAGGCGGGAATAGGAAATGGAAAGCTCAAAATAAACGACTTCCGGAATAAACTTGAAAATATCTTGAGAAGAATCGGAGTGCCTTGTCAGACGTTTATTTCTTCGGGAAAGGGCATTTACAGAAAGCCCGCCATGGGAATGTGGGACACTCTAAAGCAAATGGTAAGTGTTGTCATGATGCTTAACAAAACAAATTAGAATCGATCTGTCTGCCTTTGTGCTGTTAAAATGTTTAATTTTCTTTGGAAGAAGTTATAACTGACATCTTATTTCACTTATTTATTGAAAGTTGTATTTCTAATAACTGCACTTTGTTGCTCTGAGCCAGAAAAAAGGCGGAATCGAAAGTTAAAATCGAGTGAATATTGAATAAGTCTTCCATAAATTCATAGATTACTAAACATTTTTATGACTATTCAAATGTAACGAAATGGGAAAAAAAATGCAAATTTGTCAAGTACCTACCTACTTTCTGATTACTATTCTAAAATTATTTAAATCATGGCCACTTTGGAATTCATTTCTTTATTTAGAATTGTTACAAAACAAATGCTGGTTGTTATTCTTTGGATTGATTTTGTTTGTTTGAATAAAAAAGTGAAAAATTATAAAATTGTGACTTCAAAATGACTATCTGCTACATTTTATCTATCAGATAAACCTAAAAGTACATTGATACAACAAAGTGTTGTAGTGGCATTAAAATTTTAATGAATTTCAGTGAGTTTAATTTTTGAGTTCATCCAGCATAATTAAATACAATAAAATGGAAACTGAGAACTTAAATATAATGAATTTATGTCATAGAATTTATTATAACTTACAAATAAAGAATTTATTATTTATAATTAAAACCATATAATTAAAAACATTTTTTTAATATTTCATTTTAATGAAAATTTTAACTACATAATATTATGTTCATCTTTTATTATATTGCATACGTCATTTTCAAGCGCTGTTCTTCTTCGGCAGCCTTAACTGCCGGCCGAAATATATACTAAAAGTGTATCACTTTTGACAGGTTGACGGGTATTTGCTAAAAAATTTCAATTCGTAATTATTGATATCTATTATTCAATTGTTCTAACTTCTGTTTGTATCTTTTTTTATTTATAGAAAAATGATGACCTGGATATAGACATGAAGGTGAGCTTTTACTGCGGTGACGCAGCTGGCAGGAAGAAAGATCACTCCTTAGCTGACCGTCTATTTGCGGAGAATATTGGATTGCCATTCGAGACTCCCGAGCACCATTTCGGGGGTTCACCGGAGGCCCCGTTTAATCGCCCCACATTTGATCCTAAATTAATCGATAAAAGTATCAAAAATAAGGATCTAATTTCTGATAAGCAAGAGGTAATATTTTCATGCTGCATTTTTATTTTATTTTGAGTTGTTTCTTAACCTCACTACTACTATTACTTACTAACCTAATATAACCAATCTAACTAACTTGATAGTTAAGTTGGAAAATATGCTTTCACTGGAACATATGCATAATGATAATAATAAATTTATTATCACTTGATTAATTGATATAATTGATAATTTGATTAAAGTTCACAAGATTTCCTTAATGGCTTGGAACTGGTGATCATTCTCTCTTATCTCGTTCTTACCGTTTTGACTGTTTACATTCAATATTAACCTTTCACTACCGCGTTTATCTTGGACATACTTGCTTACATGATTTATGAAATGGATGCTTTGGATCGTACCACTATTATTATACTTCAATAAAAACAAAAATTAATAAAGAAATTTTAGCAGTTGAATGATGAAATAAGAGTTGTGCAATTGCTATTTATTCCAGATAATAGTGCTGGTTGGACTTCCTGGCAGCGGGAAATCTCACTTGTCCAAGAAGCTAGAAGAACGTTCCCGGGGAAGATACAGGCTGGTGTGCCGAGACAAACTAGGAGCTTGGCAGAAGTGCATCACCGAGGCATCCAAGCTCATCAAGGTTGCTACTTTTTTTATATTTGTTCTCACACGGAATACATTCATGATATTCTTGGTGAATGTAACAATACTTATGTAGGTATGAACTTAAACTAGCATTTTATAAATACATTTTTATCTTGTTACAATACTAAATGTAACAAAAGATACTTGCGTAGGTAGTACCGCAGCCGAAGGGTATCACAATTATAATAATTTCATTGTCTGTCTGTCCCCGTAATATCGTGTAACGCCTGTAATTTCTTTATAATAATTTTTTTTACGAAAAAGAATTTTATGAAATTTTTTTTTAATTTTGTTTTTCCAAAAACCTTTTTTTCAAAACAAATTTATTTTTTTACGGAAAGTTTTTAATATATATCATATTTAAAATAAATAAATACTTATTCTTTAGTAACCGACATGTAAAAGTACCGTCATTTTTGACGGGTTACAGCTAGTCTATAATATAATTGCTTCAAAATCAATGTTGGCTTTGGTTGCCAGATTACCAGATTCAAAAAAATAATGAAATCACATGAAAAGTATATGTGTTTTTTTTTTCTATAAAAAATTTAACGTACTCTTATTCACATCAGAATGGAAAGAGCGTCGTCGCTGACAGCACTAACCCCGACAAGGAATCCAGAGCGCGCTGGGTCAGTTTGGCCAAGTCCAGTAATCTGGAGTGTCGGTGCGTCGTTATGGATGTACCCTTGGCGCACGCACAGCACAACAACCGTTTTCGTCAGCTGACAGACACGACTCATCTGTATGTCGCTGACATGGTGTTCCATTCCTACAGGTAAATTTAATAATAAGAATTCTATGATTTAATATTAGTAATGTTTGATTGCCATAAGTATCTATTTTTGTGATTTTTCAAACTTAACTTGGAATGCATATTATTAATTAATTAATTAAATAACTAAATTATATTATCACTTTTTACTTATTATTGATTTATATCTTTTAGTACTTTAATTTGTTCTTATGTACATATATTATTACTTTTTATTATATCATTACTATATTCCTCTTCCTTATATATCTTATTTGTACTTATATTATAATACAACTGCTCTACAGCTGCAAAATACTAATTTTATACAGTTGTATATTAACCGGTCGTATGCCGGCCGTACGTAAAGCGGAATGTACCCTGTCTTCCGCGCAATTTCGCGCACGATTGCTGTTTTTAGACTTTTTTGCAGGGTTCGAAAACATCTGATTTTTATACTAAAAAATCAAAAAATCAGATTTTTTGATATACAGGTGTACCAGAGTTAGCAGCAGAAACTTTGCCGGTAGATTCCTGCCTATATTATGAGTCTAAAATGTTCAAGCAACCATGGCATAATATTAATAGTTATGGAGATATGCAATATCAAAGTTTGCATTTTCTTTTTCAATATTTCTTTCTTATTTTTTTGCAAAAAGTTGAAATATCATTACAGTACTTATATCGATTATGAAAAATTCATTCGCTTTGACACAAGTCAAATATAAGGATAAAAACCTTGCAAAAATTGACAAAAGTTATTTTTAAGTTAAAAAAATATATACGGTAGAACCTCGTTAATTCGAAATTCAAGGGACCCAAAAACAAAACTCGAGTTATGCGGATCCCCGTTAATTTGAAATTTTAGGTACAAAAAATATCACAATGCGATTGTGAAATTCTCCAAAAATCGTAAAATTCTCCAAAAAAACTGATAATTTTGTTAAATTGATGCTTATAATTTAAGTAATCATTTTGAAAATGCGATATTTATTATCTTAATGCAAAGATCATGACATTTCTATTGCTAAAGTACATATTGACATATTTGCTGTTCTTGCGAAAAAATATTTTTTTCCATTTCCGTCACATCTGGATGGCTGTAATCAAAAATGTTTAGTTATACTTGAATTTATGGAATGCTTCTTCAATCTTCACACGAGTTTAACTTTTGATTCCGCCTTTTTTCCGGCTCAAACCAACAAGTTATTAGAAATACAATTGTCAATAAATATGTAAAATAATAAGATATGTCAGTTATAACATCTTACAAAGAAAATTAAACATTTTAATAACACAAACACATTTATTAAAAAAAAAACAAATTAAAGACAAATTTAGAAACATGAAAATCAATTTAAAACGCGATTAACCCCTTTGGAAACCGGTCGATGTTAAAAACATTTGATGTGGTTTTTAAAAAGTTTTTTTTTTATTAACGCAATACAGTAGTACCTCGGTATACGTCAATTTATTATTATTTGCCTATTATTTGCAAAAAATATATATATATTTTTTAAACCTTTTAAATATAATATTTTAATAAACCTGTCTTTAAATTGTTGGATTTATCCGTTATTCTTCTTATATACATGGTATATCATGTATTTGATTTAATAATTAATCTTCTAATATACATGGTATATTATGTATTTGGTTTTACGTTGCAGGAAAAAGTACGAGGAACCTAATGTATCCGAGGGTTTCAGCGAAATCGTAAAGGTGACCTTCATTCCAGAGTTTGAGAGTGATCAGCATGAAGAATTGTACTTCAAACATTTGTTGGAGAAATAGCTGGTATTGGATCTCACAATTTTGTTAATTGTTTAAGACCAAATTACACTGTTGATATTATATTCTTAACACATTTGTGCACCGGATTGCTATAACTTTACTATTTTTCTTTTCCTCTTGAAAAATGACTGTTCTAGCCATTGATTAATTAATGGTACAAGGTGAAGAGATGGCTTTTGCCATAGTGTGTCCATACAAAATATTATTTATAATATAAAAAAAAACCACTTCATGATAAACCTTCAATATAGCACACGGCCTTCCTTTTACCCGTGTCGAAAACCATAAAATTAAAAGTGGACAGTTTTCTTTTATAGTAAAATATGTTTATATTGCCATGAGGACATTGCAACACTTTTTCAAAATCAAACACAGCAGTCACCATGTTTCCATTTGATTCCTCAGCGTCTTTTTTATCTTGGCTTTTTAAATCCCTTGCGACCTTCTTTTTAGTCTGGTGTTGTTGAAAAGTTTATTTCTCTAGGTCTGTTGGATTCTTCTTCAATCGGAAAACATGACATTCATAGCACTGAACCATTTTGGGAATATGGAAAGCTAGATTGAAGTTTGAGTTGACAATGTCACGATACTGGCGTTCTTTTGTAGCCTTAGATGTGTATTTCTTGGGTCGAACCATTCGAGAGGTTCAGATCCTTATGATCTGACCCACTCGTCATCACCAGCTAGTCCTGTCGGAGATGAATGGGACAATGTTACTCGTAAAGCTACTCAGAGTTTCCCAGCAACGCACAGGGTCTCCGGGAAGCACCACACTCACCAACAATAGATGCCAAAGTTACAACATAATAATGAAACATGGGGTATTGCATGGAGAAAGACAAGTGTTACTGAAATTGACATGGGTTTATTTAACAATCTAGCTGCTGGTATCTATGACAGTGGATAACCACACAAACATGCTGGCAGTGCATCTATAACCATGATTTAAATTTACTTATACTAGAAGAGAGATCGTTTCTGGATTATTCCATGCAGACGTGGCCGCGTTCTAATATTTTAAAATTAACCTCTAATTGAAATTTGCTCAAATACGATCTCGCGCCTCGCACGTGGAATAACCCAGCGGAAATCATTCACATAAATTAATCTTGAAAAATAAAGAACTTAATCTAGCACGAACACTAAATAAAATGTCACAACAACATGACGCAATATGAGATTGTCTACAGATGATCACCGATGTTTCTACTTTCTGGGGGCTTCATAACCTCCCATATTTAACAGCGACATCTCGCAGACAACGGAGTGACTTGCACTTGAGGATTTGAGATTTTAGGATACCAGATTTGATTGTTCGCCATCCGCGACGCGTCTCGTTGGGATTTCGTGGCCTCATGCAGAGGCTGGCCAGATATACCGCATCCGGACTGGATAGCTCCCCCTTGGGTCCGGGGAACAATCTCGTACCGATGCATCAGGCCCCGATGCAGATGATTGGTCCAAGTTAATTAGATACTTGGAAACGTAGGGCGGTAGTAAAGATATTTTACGTATTCTCTGAATTATTTATTACAAGTTAGGATGACAGCGTTTTGGGACTGGCTGCGGGTGGCGAGGGCAGCCTGACCATTTTGTGCGCTAGCTCTGCACCCTGCGAGTGTCCGCTAATCTTAGGCTTCCCTCTGTTACCACCAGTGTACCTCATCTCGGACCCTGTTTTGATATATTTTTGTGTATAAATCATTTTTTTAAATTCTGTTGGTTCATTTCACTGGGAACCTTATTGTGCCTTAGCACATGGTCAAGGGCTTGTAACGGGGGCGGATAGACCGCCGTAGTCGTCTATGAAGGCAATCTTCAAGTTTGTGTTTACTGGGGTATTATGGGGTCTATGAAGGCACTCCGTCAGCTACCTACTTTTATCGGTAACAAATACAGAAGGCAAGCAATGTCACAAATGCTTAGAGCATAATCTATTCGTACTCACTCGTTTTGATTTGACTTATTTATTTTAGGGAAAATTAACAGCAGATCTATATATTATCAAATGTAAAATAATGGATATTAAATTATGCCAATTACAAATTGAGCAGTTCACATAAATCATACGTTCTTCTCCGTTTACAGTGTTTCTTAACTTCGCTGTCAATTGTTAAAGCGTTGCACTTTGTAAATCTCTGGTATTCAAAATGTAAAATTTATTTTTTATAATACATAATTAATAATTTTGAATTACTTGTATCAAAATGATGATAAAACTCGAAAAAAATATTTTACTGTTTATGAGGCAAGTTTATAGAACTTCACAATCAGTTCACTAATACTCACATAAAAACAAAATCACAGAACATATACGGAAATAAAACACTTGTTTTTATCCTACTTGTTTAATTAACTTGAGACGCATTTCGTCTTAAGATAAAACTATTTCTGTCTGCGCTGATGGTATACTATACAGTATATTTTTCTGTTGGTGAAATTCTTCAAGAAGTTTTTCTGGTTTCAGTGAAAAATTTTCAATATATTTTCTTTTTGCTTTCAGCAAGTTGTAGCTGAGATTTGCAAGGTCATCTGGTTACTGATCAATGACAGCAAAAGCTTAGTCTATAGAACACATTGATAGGATTACGTGAATTAGTCCGGTTTGAATTTCATTCTTGCCGGCGTTTATAATTTTTTGGATTTTGGTTTAATTTGGCTGCATGTTTTTTGTTTTCTGTCAAATTATTTACCATGATCATCTGGTTGCAGCTAAGTTATTGATCATTTTATTCTTTTGTTTTCTGCAAGACATTTGCTTCATTTTCTGTTGTCAGTGAAACTCTTCAGGGTGTTTCTCTGTTTTTAGTAAAAATTTATTCAGAATATTTATTTTTGCTTTCAGCGAGACATAACTTATGGGATTTGCTTGATTGAGCTTATTTGGTTATTGATCAATGACAGCAAAGGCTCTTAGAACACATAGTGATATGATTATACAAATTAGTCAGGTTTGAATTTTACTCTTGCCGGCATTTATATTTTTTGGATTTTATCTTAACGTTGCTTGATGTTTTTTGTTTTCAGTCAAATTATTTAATATTTTGTCTGTTTTAAGCAAAATTATCAATCATATTCTTTTGTTTTCTGCATTTGACATTTGCTTGATTCGGCTTAGGGCCGGTTGTTACAAGTTGGATCAAAGTAAAAGTTCGTTTAAAGCATAGATCTTTGCGTTCTCCACCAATCAAACGATCCATTTCCGTAAAAATCTATGCTTTAAATGTACTTTTATTCTAATCCAGCTTGGAACAACTGGGCCTTATTTGGTTAATTATTATTGAATTGACCAGTGACAGCTAAGTTATTCCGGTTGGACTTTAATTCTTGTCGGCGTTTATTCATTCGTACATAATTATTCCTGAGCCATATTTTAAGTATATGCAATTTTGATTTGCCTCGAACTGGCATCGTACATTCAATGTATGGTGTCTTCGTCTTCCTCAAAGGTAGTTTGACTTCGGCAATTTTCCTTTGCAAATTTTCTTTTTCTTGTATTTGTTATTGAAATTTTACATTTTCTCCTATACATTTCCTTCTTCGATACTTATAGATTTTGACTTTTTTTACCGCTGGCTGTGCTGCAGGTCCTCCATTGTATTACAAACAGTTTGATTTTCTCACTAATTGTGTTCCGAACGCTCTACTTAACACCCAGAATCGGAGAGTCCATTATCCATGGTGGTGCCACCATGATGGTGCGCTAAACCTAATGGTACATCTATTCTAAACTTCTTCTTGAAATATCAAAGAGTCTTAATGTTGTATGAGCTAAATAATTTGTGAGAATCAGCCTCCGCGGCCACACCAGAAAGCGGACAGATATTAGACTTTCACCTAGAAGCGTATCCAGGAATTCAATTTTACTGATATGGTTAGATATTGCTGTGTCTGGTATTGGCTTTGAACTTGTGATACCAGCTGCAGTCCTCGCAAAGTCTGAATCCTTGTATATACCAGGTGCGTGCAGCAGGAACAAGAAGCATGACTTTTATTAACCGTATAATTGAGAAAAAAATATTGAAATGAAATATTTATATGGCAAAATATTATGAAATATTAAAATGTGGATAAAATGTTACTTATTGTGATTTGAGTATTCCGAGATATATCTCTTATTTCGGTTTCTTTTCAAAATATATGCTTAGGAAAATGTCAGGCTTCTTGTTCCCACTGCACGCTCCTGGTATATACCTAGTTTTTTAAGCTATTCTTTTCCATTAGATTTTGGTAGTGCCCATGTCTGTAGGATGAATAGATACCGAAGGTTAGCGGAAGGAATATTCTGATTCTGGGTATCCACAAAATTGGGATTCCATTTTTCTATTCTAAGAGCTTCCATTATTATTAAACCTATTTAGGCGGTTCTTAATATAGTATCCAGTGCAAGATGCGATGCATTTTTCCCTGTTCCGCTGTTGTATCGTCTACCAAAGTCTACTGAGAAACAAAAAAGCGGTAAATGCTTTCATTAAAATATTTTGTGATGGTGTGACTTGAGATTTTTTAGGTTTATTTTCTATAATTTTTTTGTTGCAATTTAATGTTTATCTTTTAACCCACCTCTTTATATATCATTATAGTCAGGTTTTTTCCACTGTTTCACAGGGTGCATGCCAGGTTTCTTGAATGTCATGCAACTTACCAAACTTTATGTTTATATGTACTTCCAAGTTTGAAATCCCTTCAATTCATGGGTTTCAGCTGCAATGGAACATTGACATTTGGAATGGATGTGTTTCTGGATTCTTTACACCCACTGAAATACCCAAAAAAAAAATTTTTGGAACAATTTTTTTGATTTCAAAAATGCAATAGTATTCAAAGCTAATCTCTTCATTTCCAGTGATCGGATCATTGCTAGCTTTATCTTAGCGATTGTGTACTATTGAAATTATTATAAAATATCTTAAATTTAAAATAGTTAATTCATTCAACTATTAACAACATTATCGCTTAGAACTGATTAAACTTCCTGTGCCTTTTTCTTTAAATGAAATTAAATACCATAAATATAATTAATTTTTTATGGTGGTTTATTCACTTTATTGTTAAATTTGAGATTCATTCTGGAGTTCCAATATAA
The DNA here is from genome assembly GCA_016648135.1 of Agrypnia vestita. Taxonomy (NCBI): domain Eukaryota; kingdom Metazoa; phylum Arthropoda; class Insecta; order Trichoptera; family Phryganeidae; genus Agrypnia; species Agrypnia vestita. Next base: position 112,968 of record JADDOH010000230.1, read on the forward strand.
ATTATTATGTTGTTTTTATTATCTTTGGTGTCTTATAATGTATATGACACATGTTTTTTCTATACTAGGCTTTGATAGCTACCACTCCGTCACCAGTTAAATTATTCTATCTGTAGTATTTCCCACATCATGCTGATCAGTACTGGTGAAGTTTTTAGGCCTAGGCGAGCATACATCTATTCAATTCGAACGCCGAAATTAGACATACGAGTCTTGAGTATTCACTACTCACTCTTGCGATCCTGCCGAAATGTTTGTCATGTAATGTCAGACATTATTATTGCCTTCTGATTTTAATTATTTATTAATATTTATTATTTTATTAAATCGCATTATAGAACTGGAAATTTTCTTTTGTATTGACTGCTTGTATCTCCCATTGTAGTACAAAAATATATTGCTTTCACTAACAGGAAGAGTTAATTGTTTCTGCTGTTATGTCCTTCTTAGCCAGAGTGAAAACAAACCAGTCTCCCAATGTCTCGTAATCTTCATTATTTGTGAGGGATTTGATTTCTGTCTGGTTATGGTTTGTGCTTCCGTCGGGTAATTTAGAAAAAACAGGCTAGTTAATTATTTTATTTGATATAATATTTTGTAATTTGCTACTATGTTTGAATTTTAATATACTTTTTTCATCACAACGTGTTTTGACCGGACATAGTCATTGCAAATTCAAAATTGAATAATTCACTTGTGAATTTTAAACTTCATTGATTTTAGTGATTTCTCATGGTAAAACTTAACCATTATTGTTAGTGTATATGATATAATAAATAAACTAGTTACATATAAATAAAAAATATTAAACTAGTTATAATACAGTAAAAAAGCTTCACCATCAACAATATCACAGTCGTAACTGGAGAAATACTCCTCTCAAATATGACCCCGGAGTTACTTTAGCTATCTGGGCAGAAATTCTCCAAACACTATTTGAATCTCCCGCAAATTAAGGTTGAGATACCCTTAATTCATATTTTTTATTTTATTTACTCTTTAAGCAGGTAATAGAAGAATTTATATTTCCTGCTATAAACAGAATTACATATAATTACTGTAAATTCCATTCAAATGTACCTGTCACATATTTTTTTAACTTTTAAAAGTTTTTATATCTCCTGATGTCCCCCGGTAGTTTACTGTACAATTTCATTTGACTGCATGATTGAATATTGTGATCTTGTTTTCTTTCTAAAAGGTAATCTTATTTCATATTTTCTTGTTCAGTGGTCATGTTTATGTTGGCGGCATTGTATGCTAAAAGCAAAAACCTTCATTCAGATGTATTATAGTTTCACTACAATTCTTATAAACTTTTCTTTTATTTCTGATCTTGTTTTGTTTGAAACTCCAGAAATCTATTAGTCGATTCGTAAACTAGATGCATTCTGAGACTATTTCAGAATGCATCTAATTAGCTGGGTGAATCCCTGGCTATATTGGGTCCGCTTACTATCTGCCGAGGAGTGGTGGAGATCCTCTCTCCACAGCTTCTTTTTTTAAAGCCTTTTTTGCAAAATCATCGTACAGGGTGGACCAAAAGTCCATTTCCATTTGAAACGATGATATAAAAAAAAACGGTGTAAACAGTTAAAGGTAAATATTTTTACAGTTCACAATCATTTTTGTTCGTAATTTAGCATTTATTATTAAAAATTCATCCTCTTCACCGACTTCTACAGCTGGAGAACACGAGTAATCGTGGGACCGGTCTTCCTTATCTCCATCCCTTGTGAAATAGGTTAATTAAAATATATATACTTCTGTGATCAAAATTGCAAGTAATTTTATGTAGAATTGGTGATTTTTTATTACATTGAACATAAATAAAATATATTCGACACAAGCGACTCCGGTTCCTGAATGTATGCTTAATCTTGTGGCTTGGTTCAATATCAACGTCGAGGGACCTCTTCTTCTAGGACATCAGCATTTCCTCCCGTGAACAGGCATTGATTCTTCCAGCTAGTCCAGAATTAGAAAAAATCAGATACGCTAGGTATATCAATATTCAATTACAAAATATTAGAGAATGGTTTAACATAAAACCTTGCTCCTCGGGATTGCGTTGAACTTCTTGTTGAGCTCCGCCGTCTTACACAACAGCCGGAATTAAAGAACAATGTGAACGAATTCAGGCCCATCTATGAATCTACGATTCAGCATTTAAGAATTCTTTTAAATAGAATTTATTCATACATATAAATGAAGGTAGTTGCTTCACTAGACAATGTCTGTTCTGAAGCTCTGAAGCTGAAGCTGAAGAATACTTTCTGACAATATCCAACTTGCAAGTTTCATGAAGTGGGATTTTACACTTCAGCAATGTATATGGAAAAATGTTTAATGTAAAACTAATGTACTTTCCACGGGAGTTATTTCGTAATAACAAAAAATAATAATTAAAGAGACCACATCCATCCACAGATCGCTTGCGCAGAGTACCTAAGTATTCTTATTTAACAGCATTTGCGCATGTACGCAATTTCTACAGTTGCTTGTTTTGCTGTACGATCATTTTCTCAAATACTGCATTTTAAATTTATGCAAAAGTATTGGTCATTCCTGTCTTGTTTACCAGTAAGTTGAGAAAAGGATCTTAACCCCGGATACTTCATGCCACACAATAAACAAACACAATATTAGTGCATTACCACATGTCTAAAAATAAGACATATAAACAAACGGCACTATAACAGAGATTGAGACACAAATATAGCACATAAGTCATCCTTTAGTCACCGCAGAGTTAAGATTGTCTGTAATAATTATTACTAGCTGAGACCGACACTGTAGATCTCACTTTTGACATGCACCAATTATTTGGTGTGATAAAAATTGACTCATTACTGAGTATTAGAGAGTGATTAAAGAATAATGTTCTATCCATAATACAGGTGTATCCATAATGTTCAAAATAATGCACTATTTGAGAAAATGTTCAAAACAAAAAAAGTCTTATGTAGCTAAAACAAGCCGAAAGAGTTGTGCCAAATAACAAAATTATCATAATTTAAAATTCATAAGTTTGATCCAATATACATTAAAGCCTTTTGTCTCCTAAGTTTAAGCCTAATTTTATGCCTTAAAACAGTCTAATACAAGTTTCAAAGTATACTTTTCAAAAAAATTTAAAATATACAATAAATCACAATGATTGTTGCATACTCACAACAAAATTTATAGTCAGATGAATATTTAAATTTGCTATGTTTTGATCATTCTGTATTAGTGACAAGATACTATTTTGAAAGGATACAAACATTAATGAATAAATGTTGATAAATCCACAATCATCTTTCTTTAGTGATACTGAAAGCTATTTCAGTTTATAGAGATGCGGCTCTATCAAAAAATTCTTATAAAAAAAATTCATACAATGCAAATCCATCATGATAGCATAATGGAGTGTAAACAAAAGTTTCAATGTAATGTATAAGTTTATTCAAATTTACAACACTTTTAGTCTTCCCATATCGGTGACATATCTATATAGCAAATTTACATTTATAGAAACAGCTTTTAAATTTTATGACACATTCTACAAACTAAATTCTAATTTATACAGAAAAACGGACATAATTTTGTTTTAAAAATGCCATGTAGAGATTGTGATCATATTTCAGCAAAAGATAACATGTATGTACATAATGCAGCTCATATAATATGCTAGAGCGATTTATCAAACTAAATTTACATGTATATTTTACCAAATAATGTAAGCTACATATTTTTACAACACAAGTGCTGTGAAAATAAATTTAAAAAAATATATATATTTTTGAATACCAAATAATTTTTAATCATTAAGCGCTGTGAGACACACTATCAAATAATTTTACTTGCTTGCTGCAAGTATTAAAATGATTGTAAGATCCTAAATTGAATAAAAATTGTCAATTATATCGCATCAAGCAAGAATAATGAACTATCATAAAACAAACTACTGAAGCTATGTCATGTTCAACTAATGTTTTAATATCTATATGATGTGACTCGAAAAACAATAAAAAAAAATTAAAACCGTTTTTTTTAATTATGCTGTAGTTGGTTTTACTAACTCCCAATTTAACACCTTCAATCCGCTACTTGATACACTAAAAAAAACTATCAATTCAACCATTATAAATATCAATGCCATTAAAAGGGTTTGATGAGATGTCAGTACATTTCCATACTAAATAAAATAAAAGTATTTGTGCTGCTATAAAAATCATTACAAAAATATTTGGGTATTTGTCTTTATATTTGTGACAAAACTGTATGAAAATTTTAATTTGATTTCAAATAAGATTTTACTCAATTAATGGGTTACACCATACTGGGAGCCTAATTAATGCAGGCAGAAAGTTGGCAATTTTTTACAAGGAGGTGATTGTTTTCAATTTTTTACTGGCACATATTTGTGTACATGTTAAACTATTATTTTTAAACATTTCCATTCGCCGTTACTCAGATGCAACATTGCCAGGTGCACGTTTTTCCGAGACAAAGAAAGGCCGTGTACTTATTTAGAAATAAAATATCTATGGAGTCATTAATACTGCAAATAGGTTTGAAAATTTTCATATCGGCAAAAATCGGAACGTTTGAGTGACGAAAGCAAGCATGAATAGCTGAAATAAAGATCTTAAACAGCAATAAAGATCTTAAACAGCAGCTTAAACTCCACTAGGAACCTGCCCTCCAGCGCGAGGTGTCGCGCGCCTTCCTTCTGGCGTCGTATTACGTGGCGGTTTGTATTGCCACTCGGCGCGAAGTGCCGCGCTTCTGGGCTCCAGGCGTCATGTTCACCACACAGCTCCCCCACAGTGACTAATGCGTGTAGACTGGTGGAAGGGACGCTCGTGCGGGACTGTTGTGCCTGTGCCTGGTGGAAGATGATGTAGGGGGAGAGCTGCGTCCGAAGGAAAAAGTTTTTGCTGTGGGTGGGAGCGAATATTTTGGGCAGTGATTGAGCTACTGCAGAAGGATATCTGGGGTTAGAAAACAGGTGGTCTGTGGTGGGCAAAGCCTCAGGATCCATCTGATCTCGTGCATGTGCACGTGCCCTGCTTAGCAACGTGTCTTATTTGGCTCTTTTCCGCTGTGTTAATCAACCCTCGCTGTTGTCTTTTAGTAGTACAACTTTCTGCTACCACCTTTCACTTCCTCTTTGGTTGTCGAAAATTTTCAGGAGCCCTCCGTCTCTGCTCCTGGTAGAAGTGTGATGGTCGATCCCCTCGTCCTTGGCTGGTTGTCTCCCTGGGTACCTCCAAACGCTCTACAGGATCCGTTTCAGCTTGTGTGTCCTGCTCGAGTCTCGCCAAATATGCCTGTTTAACTCTGTTTACGCTTACGTTCCTCTCTTTACCACATACGAGAATAGTCATAGTCTTGTCGCCTCGCTCGACCACGGCAAAAGGGCCCTCGTAAGGTGTTTGCAGGGGTCATTACGCAGGAACACGTGAATGCACGATTCCATATTTGGTAGCAGAAATGGCTTCTTGGGGTTATGGTTGCTTGCGGGAATCGGCATGATATTCTGCATAGTAGTCCACAGTCGCTCGGCCCTGGTGCCTGGCTCTTCGGGAGGTATTTCCTGGATCAGGTCACTCGGTAACCTCAGTGTGCAAGGGTATTTCATCTCTGCTGGTGCCGTGTTGGTGTCTAGTCTAACGCAGGTGCGCAGACCTAACATGATCAGCGGTAGAGCTTCTGTCCATGCTCCTGAGGTAGATTACTTGAGGGCTCCTTTAAGAGTACGGTGCCATCTCTTAATCATCCCATTGCTCCGCGAATGGTAAGGTGTGGTTCACACGTGTTTAATGCCAAGCTGCTTGGCGAGGCCTTCAAACAAGTGACTCTCAAACTGCCGTCCCTGGTCAGTAGTCACGATTTCGGGGACGCCGAATCGGCTCACCCAGTTGGCGACAAATGCTTGCGCCACCGTCTGCTGTAAATTCTAGGAAGTGGGATGGCTTCCGGCCATCTCGTGAACCTGTCCATAGCGGTCAAAATGCAGGTATTCCTTTGTGCAGGTGGCAGGGGTCTGACGAGATCAATGTGCACGTGCCGGAACCGATACTGGGTTGTACTAATAATTTGAATTGAAAACAAATTGAAATTAAAAACAAAAGTGAAAAAGTATTACTGTTGGCTGTATACAATCCTTCACATACTGGTGGATCAGTTGCCACTGGAGTTAATCGTTGAAGCATGGTTGATCCAGGTTCAAGGCATATTGTAGCTTGACGTTCATGGAGGGTGACAAAATCGTCAACATGTTGCACTATATCGATGTTCAATGCGTTCAAAGTATTTATTACAAAATCAAAATCATCTTTAGTAGCGTTTGTTTGATGCTGCATGGTGTGTACTACGTCTATTAGCTGTTCAACGTCGTCCTCAGTCCAATAAGAGCTGGAAAACTCTTTCCTATTAAGATATTTATTAATATCCATCTTCTTGGTGGGTAGGTTTAAGTTATTATAACTCATATTCAATGCAAAACTCATTGTGCTTTGCAAGGTTACCGGAATCCAGGTAAAATTGATTTTGTCAATTTTACGTTGTCTCTCCTGATCGGTGTCATACCGGTGGTTTTACCTTTTCTGACACAAGTGCTACATGTTTTTATTTTTGTTTTGTCACTTTCCCTCCAAGGAGGGGTGTTGATTTATTTTTGTCCCGTGCGATGTCTCCTCGGGTGTTCTCATGTTGTATTTTTTAGATTATAGATGTTCTTTTATTGTAATTTTGTAAAACCTCTTTTAAAAATAAAGACTTTTAGCATGGGACATTGAAGGTTTTGCGCGACCGACTCGCCTGGTCTTGCTTCTTGTAATGCTGGGACGCAAGGCCGGGCGGAGAGGACGCTTTATCATAAAATATGGATGGCGGCGGATGTGTTGGGCTGATATGGACGCTTCGGCGCATAAAACAGCCCAGGGTATGTGGTGGGTCACCTTCGATGTATACAATTCTATTGGCTGCTTGCCTGCTGTAGCTTTAAGTCTACGAGGTATAACTGACAAGTCAGCGACGGTATCTATTAAAAATTTGTATTTATTGCTAGGGTCCCATGTGCGCAACCTTCTTCTTGTGATGACCTCTACTGTTGCTGCCTTTCTGCAGAGGTCCGGTCGTTTCCTGCACTCGAGAATTTGCAAGGAGGCTTGCATGCTCTGGCTTTTGCTTGAAAGCGTTTGTGGTATTCTCTGTCAGTCTGTCATGGTCGCGATGGTGATCTATAACGTGATATTTCATTATGACTATTGCGCGAACGGCTCGTCTCTCTGTGCTTCGATTTAAGTTTTTTCATTTTTGATGTAAGGTTTGTTAACCGCTTAGTCAGGAGGTCTATCTTATTTTCCGGTTCACTTTACGGAGCGTGAACGCTGGCGATCTCATTCACACAACACGTCGTTAAGTCGATCCGTCAGCTAGGCTAGTTGTTCCGCCATCTGCTCTCCTGCTACTGCAAGGATACCTTGCGTCTGCTGTGGTAGGCGTTGCATCCACAAAGTCTCAACATGTTGGTTTTGGCAATGATGAGTCCTCCCAGGTCTTTCATCTGTCATAATAGTAAGGAAGGTTTCTTATCCCCTAATTGCAGTGATACCAATCTCTCAATTCGTTTCTTGGGTGCCACAACCAAAATCAAGTCTAAATAACCACTAACCTGTGCTAGTTTTTATCCTCGAGGCAGTTGGTCAGTCCTTAGAAGGTCTTCTTATTCTCCACGTCACAAACAACACACGGAGATAAATCTGGACTGGTGAAACTCTCGCGGATAATAACACAAACAATATGATTCCAAAAAATTACGAATCTATTATATTATATGTATGTCCGTTCGCGTTCAGAACCAGAGCAATGTTATTGTAACAGAGTTTAAAAGGATTCTATTTCTCCCTCGCCGGCGCCCGACAGTGTCGCCGTGCATGACTAACGCCATCTTGCCTCGGTGTATAATTTCACAGAAGCAGCGGCATTTATGAAATGACACGGGAAACTCAAATATGTCCTCAGGAAAGATATTAAATATAGTAATAGACATTAATCAACCGTCATCCTGAGGGGCATACATTTCTTTATTATGCCGCCTAACCAGGCTTCTTCTCTTAAGTTATTTACTACTAAGAATGTGTCTTCCTGGTTGATGTCTTGTACTTTCCATCTCAGTTTAATTTCGCCGAGGATGTCTAGGGCCTTTGTTAATCCGGCCAATCTCAGTTGCTTGCATGGTGATGGACGTATCGTACCTGACACTTGGTCCGCCCTAATAAGGTAGTACGTGGAGGCCGAGTCCACTAGGGCTTTCAGTTCTTGATTCTGGATGGTGATTCTTATCCTCGGTAACGTCCTTCCTCCTGTGTCCACCTGATGGCACATGATTTCATGTCCGTCCGTAGACATGATGGGGATTAAGGCGAGATTGACGCCGGCGTTCAGGTTTGGCGCACTCAATCTCCATCCCCTCCTCCCCTGGGTCTCTCGATCGTCATTCCGCCCGAGCCACCAGTTTACTGCCTGGCGCCTGGGCGTTGCTCGTTTCCCCGGTATCTCCTCCTTGGTGGCGATCTTCTTCTGTTCCTAGTCATCACCTCTTGTACTTCTCCTTCCGTCTCGTATCTCAGCGATTTCTTTTAGTTCCTCCATCGTCTTGGCCATGATATGTCTATATCTAGGAAGTAGTTGTCCAATAAATCCGGGCACCTCGTGGTCCAGATCGCTCAGCTTTCCTTCAGGTTCTAACCAGTTGAATAAGTTGATTTTATAGATCAGGAATTGGTATACTGTTTCCTTCTCTATTTGTGTCTTCCCATACAGGATCCCTTTGATTTTCATTATGCGTTCAGGGCTGTCGTATTGTCTTTTTAGGAGATCTTTAAAAGTCTCCCAATCTCGTACCTTAGTGTCATATATCATCCATCAATGTCTTGCTGGTCCCCTTAAGTTGTTGGTTATGATGTGTATCTTGTCGTCATCGTGCACGTTTTGTGCCTTAAAATACTCCTCGCATCTTGTGATGAATTTCTGCGGTGCCTCGATCAGCGTTCCGCTGAATGTAGCTGGCAGATTGTCTTTTTGACCACACGTAACTGTGATCTTGGGCGCCACTATGTCTTGTCCCGAACATAGAAACGGTGACTCCGGATGACTCATCTGGGTTTCTGATTCCGCCGTTGTTTCGGCAGCTGCGGCTCTTCGTGTAGTCGGCATCATGATTTTTGTTCTTTGATTTCACTCCGGTTGCTCACTCGCAATGTTCGGTACTGAAGTACTGGTACTTGTCACTGACTCTATTTTAAAGATGCAACACTGATTCTAATTACTGTTGTAAACCGGAATTTAAACATTGCTTCTGGTCGATGATGCTCAACTATTCTTATGCTTATCACTGATGTTCATTATCGAGAATTGGCCACTGTCCTGAGCTAAATCTAATTAGTGAGCGTTTCTAAATCATAAATCAAGTAGCTAGTCTAGGTCGAAGATTTAAACGAGACAATGATCTTGATGTGTAGCTGCGTGAGACGGCGCCATCCATGGAGAAGTCGTCAAAAAAGTTCCAGGGAGTTTTCGCGCACACCCTAGCCCTTGGGGTCGCATCCTTTTCGTCCGTCGTGCATCCAGATCCGCCACGCCCATCATCATCCTCCTATCTCCCAAAGATTTCCTCAAATTTTAGATGATTTCGCCCTCATTCGGTGATGATATGTGATTAATATCTCCCAGGATAATTATTTGTTAGCTTCTATTTTAAAGATATTTCCTTTACTCGCGGGCATGTGATTGTTACCCGACGATGACACGTCATATAAATCGGTGGTTAAGACAATGTTATAATATAAACGATGGATATCATTCCATCCTGTTCAGTTAATGATCCTTTATGATTTAATTAATTTATCTTACGCGTGTGCAATGCTCACTATTCTAATAATGTTAATTCAATTTATAGATGACAATGTAAATAACAGAGTGTAAGCTGCAACTATCTAGTATTTTATTATTATATTGTCCGATTACCGCGTCGGAGTGTTCGCGCACTCCACGGGATAATTCGTAACCCGATACCTGGAATATGGTTTTGGATAATCCTAAGAAATACTTTTTTTTTTCTTCAGAATTTCAATTTTTATCCGTTCACTACAACGTACTTGTAAGTAAATATCATGCATATCTACACTCTTCATTTATTCAAATAGTTAACAGTTTATAGAGATGTGGCTCTAGTCTCCGACTATATTACGAAATAATTATAGCTCAGAGAGTATTATATTTATGGGGTAAAAAAATAAAGTTATTTACTTCGTTTTATGATCATTTTTATTGGATGTTATCCATTAACTAACAAGATGTTATGGTAATACGAGTGCAAGTGGTGCATTTGAAGTTTTTCTCATGAATTTATCCATAACAAATTTCTCCATTAAATTTCTGATGTTGTTGAGTTTAGCGGCTGTATCTTTCTTCATTTCGCTAAAATTTTCCAAAATTCTGGTTAAAACGTCTTCCGAAATAGCAGCTAAAGGTTCCTGTGTTTCCGGCATTAATTCTTCTAACAAATATCCCTTAAACTGCATATTTCCATCTTCATCTAAGTATCATAAATTTATGGTGTTAATGAAATCCAAACCTGTCTTTTATCATGTCTCTTTTGAAGTGTAATTTTTACTTTTTTTAAAAGCTTGAGTTTTGATTATTGTATCATGCAGTTTTAGCTCTTGCAGATGTCCCGGGATTAAAAAGGTATTTTTGTCTGGATCAGAAATTGATGTTATGCAGATTACATTTGATTTTCGATCTTCACTCGCCTTTACTATGAATTCAAATTTTAACTTTTCCATTTTTGTCATAAAAGCTGTAGGAATGTTGTTTTATAATGTGGTTTCCCAAATATTTTAGTTATTTTTTTTAATAAAAGCTTTTTTGCGTTGCTCTGAAAAGAGTATATATTTTATTAACAAAAGAACATAATATTTGATATTAAAATTTAAAAATAATAAAAGTACACATCATACCTGAAAAGAGAAACAACATTTAAAGCTATTATTTTATATTAGAAACTTTATAAATTATTGAATATGTATTATTCACCGGTGTATTATAATTTTCTCAATAGGTCGATTGTCAGTTGTTTGTGAAAAATTTTCACACAAATTAAAACGTTCCATTTTAACAGTTCAAATTAAATGAAGATCAATAGGTACCTACTGATCTTCATTTACATGTACTTAGTTGGAATGTAGGTTTTTAATATTTTTTTCAAGAATGTTGTAAAATAATGTGATTGCGTCATTTGTTTTTAATTTTCGAATAGTGAGGCCCAATTCAAGGAGTTCAGCTCGTGATTGATTGATTCATAATCTCCGTGTCGATATAGAATAACTTTTTTCTTCAGCTTATTTATCAGGGGAGTGTCCATAGACAATGAAATACTTATGTTGATCGCTTTGTGGTGTGAATCTTGAACAATTAGAGGATCGTCGCTCACTTTTGCATCAATTATATTGTCATTGCAGAGAACCAGGTCTAAAATTCTACTCAAACGGTTTACTGAGTCGTTAAATTCCTGAAGACCTAGGTAATTAAGTGAGTCACAAATCTCCACTGAGCGATGTTGTGTAATGGGTTGAAGATAGTGATGAACTGTCACTTCCACCTCCCCATGAAATATCCGGTAAATTAAAGTCTCCGAGTATGAGAAATATGTCAGATGGAACAGAGTTTTCAATGGTTATATTTAATTGGTCTTTAAAAGTTTGTAATAGAAAAAAGTGGGGTGAGGGTCCTCCTGACAGATAGAAACCGCACACACATAGATTTCTTTGCTTAGAGTCGGATGTTATGGGGATACAAACCCATATATCTTCTGCCTCGGTCCGCCAGTGAGGTACTTCTATTGCATTATAAATTGATTTGACTGCATGAACAACACCGTCTAGTTTTTGACCGGCACTAGCGTACTTTCTATCTCGTCTAAATATAGTATATCTGGAATCGAATATTTCACAGTTGTTGATATCTGTTAACCAACTTTCCACTATTCCCACACAATCCCAATGATTACAGAGGACATTTTTAAGAAACATATCTGTTTTTGTACGTAGGCCTTATTGCATTTTGGAAATATATATCTATTGATGACATCATTCCGGAATTATTAGTCATTTTGTAAAAGATAATATAGACACATCATATTCAAAAGAAATTGTAATGCATATACATATGTAGCGAAGTGGACAAATAATAAATATAAAATAATAGAATGAAGTATAATGTATATACGTATGTAGCGAACTAATAAAAGGTAAATAATAAATAGAACATAATAAAACGATGCGTAATGTATAAACATGAAGAAGGGACATAGTGCGCACGCAATTGGAGGAATATGTATATGAAGTGTATGAAAGATAAGGGGCGATTATTGGAACGGGGCCGTGTAAATAGGCCAGTTCCAGGGAGATAAGTTGTTGTGCAAATAACTATCGTATTTGAAAAACACGTCAATCAGGAATAAGTGTCAGACCAGAAAACCACCCAAGAATAACATCGACTTGCCAGATGGCTGGATCCTTGATCTCTTGCACAAACAGAGGGGTTCTTCCTCCCGTGCGATTATTTAATTTTAAAAGTTCCCCTCGATAGGCGCGCTGTTTTTCATGCACTTGTAGGTAATGCGAAACTGTCTCTTCAATTTATATTATATATGGCGTACTCGCGTGAGCAGCTCAAAACACAGAGGTTTGATTTAAAATTAGCGAAAATACAATTCACAACGTGATGGCGAAGTTTTCAATATATTATTATTTTTTTACAAAAGAAAAGGAATACGATGCGTAAAAATTTTCTGCCGATGTTTTTGAATTCAGAGTGCGAAGTGAACCGAAGTGTCGTCACGTTCCAAACCATCTAGTCAGGGGGTAGTCACTCCGGATGGCCGCAGATCGAACAAACATCGCGATTGACATGACAGAAAAATGATAAAATAATTATTTGCACAAACATACTCCCCGCCTTGAAGGTTCTCAGAACCTTCAAGAGACAAAAAGGAATGAAACAAAGAAGAAGGGAGATAATGCTAAAATTCTTAACCTAACTAGAGTGCGATTTTTATTAAATAAATAAGCGTATATATATAAATATATATATATATGTAACAAAAGGAACTTCTGGACTCCCTCGCGTTTTCTGTAAATGGTCTCCGTGAGAAGACCAAGGCCGACGTTTCGACACGGTATCACGTGCCATTGTCAAGGCTAAAAAGGCCTCAAAAGTTACGGACTAGCCGTACTTGTTCGCGGGTGACATGAAAGTCTCCCACCAATAAGGCCTTATACCGTGTCATAACGTATACCGTGCCACTTCGTTTGGCATTGTACACCTAACCATTTCCACTTTGTATACGGCATCTACTCCTTGCTGTACACGACATTTACATATCGTATGTGCGAGATCTGCTTTTCCTCACACACACTGAAACAAAATCTTACTCGACTACTATAATTATCTACCGCATACTATCTCCCTCAACAAAAGATGACTTGACACACTCTCCGAAGCTGACTATGCACGACTACCTAAACATACTATTTCCCATAAAATTTACTTTTCTTAAACCCTTGTATCAAAACTAAAACTAAACAGACCAATTCTTAAACCTTATGAAATTGCAATCTTAATCTACTTGTCATGTTTAACTTTTCATTATACTTATTCATTAACATATATCTCATCATTATAAGAAGCCATCTCACTATAGATTTTCTCACTAACAAAATCATTTAACTGACACAACCCCCCACACGCTGAACCATAACATTTAAAACTTAACATTATTGTTATTACTTACAAGTTGTCTAGTCCGTTAAGCTAGAAGAACCTCTTTCAGAATGAAGATGGACCCATCACCTTTCATACCAAAAGAATTTCCCTCAATTTTTCATCCCCATACAAAAGAAGGCAACGCTCATCTTTGAATGAGACTTCCAACAATCTGGAGGTAGACCCTATACGAGCAGGCTGGAAGAAGTCTCCCACTGACCTTCACTTCTGTATAAAAATAAATAAAACTTGTTCCATATTCTCATCGTTGGATATGCACCATTCATATACATGAACATAAAGTGTTTCAGGGTCCCCAACCACCCTATTCTTGCTATTTCTCAATCCCTCCTTGATCTCACAAAGTCAAGTGCATATTGGAAAGGCAAAACTCCTCCTCTTTTGACTCGGAGCTTCTCCAGATTGGGGAGTTTCATCCCTCGAGTTCAATCAAACCCTGTTCTCCCTATCTACAAATTTCCTTTTTCTAATCACATTTTTTCCCCTAAAGTCATATCCTTGGGAATTGACAAATTCACTCCTAACCCTAAGAGAATATTTTCTGAAATAATAAATAAAGAATGGTATGGCTGGACTCAAATTTTCACTGACGGATCCAAACTCCAGGCAACCGGCTGTACGGGTGCTGCGTTTTATTGTCCAAATGATGGTATCCAAGGTATATTTCAACTCCCTAAAGAGACATCCATTTTTACTGCTGAGTGCTTGGCAATCCGAGAAGCGCTAAAATCATGTAAACCAAAACAATCAAAGAAGTGCCTTATTCTTTCAGATTCCTTAAGTTCTCTGCTCAAAATTAAATCCAGCCCCTTTCGGCACCCTGATGATCAGATCTGCATGGAAATTCGGAGTATAATTCACAACCTTTCCTTGGATAAATTTGAAATTGTTTTGGCTCGGATTCCGAGTCATGTAGGCATCCCTGGTAATGAAATGGTAGACTCGCTGGCTAAAAATGCAATCTCACAGGGGGATGCCACATTTTCCACTATTCCAGTGAGCGATCTTTTCAATATTACAAGAAACGATGCCGCACTTCAGTGGCAGTCTCATTGGGACCTCACAATGTCAAAAGGTCGACACTACGCCGCTATTCAGCCACTTATCCCATCTCGAACCTGGTTTCACAGGATCAGATTGAGCAAGAGGGAGACTTCAATGGTTTGCCGAATGCGTCTGGGTCATTGCTCTATCCGCTTACACCTTGCAAAAATTCATGTTCTTAACTCCTCAATCTGTGAGTGTGGACAAGAGGAGGAGGATTTGAACCACTTGTTTTTCAATTGCATTTTAAATGTCGGTACTCAGTCCCTACTCCAGGATCTTGCAGATCTTAATGTCCCTCTCCCTACAAATATCCAGCTCTTGCTTACAGACTGCCGACGGGAAGTATTGAAAGTGTTACTACGATTTTTAGAGAGTAATTGCATTGAGCTGTAATGTTTATGTCGATGACCTATTGACTAGTTTTTGGCAATAACATCCTTTTACTGGGTGACAAGCCATTAAATTTAAAAAAAAAAAAAAACAAAAGAAGGCAACGCTCATCTTTGAATGAGACTTCCAACAATCTGGAGGTAGACCCTATACGAGCAGGCTGGAAAAAGTCTCCCACTGACCTTCACTTCTGTATAAAAATAAATAAAACTTGTTCCATATTCTCATCGTTGGATATGCACCATTCATATACATGAACATATTACCGAACAGCCTAAGTGCTCCAATCCCCAACCGGACCTTATCTCAGTCTCGTGAACTACGGTTACTGAACCATATGTGAGTTTAACATTGATGGCTTAGACTCTTAAGCTGCTAACACATAGCCGTGTCTCTGGTGGTTTCGCGCCCACCTCAACACTTGCACTTACAGTGAAAGACTTTCTGAGATCAATGTTTAACCTAGTTTTCACGCATTCAATATCGATGCTCACTATATAAGCAACGCTACTATTTCGGTCCGATCTTAAATGATACGCGTACATGACAGGGCAAACACATCCAACAACTCGTTCATCGCTTTTCACCCACAAAAAACCCAAACATAGGAGAACGTCGTACTCCTGAACCAACTGAACTTAGTGCGGGTGAAAGCAAAGACCCGACAGATTAATTTCTTTAGACTCGCATAATCGACCCAAAACGAGTGTTGTTATCTAATCTATTATAACAAAAGTTACTTACATCGTCACTCGCTAACTATAACTATGCTTCTTATAACTTCTCTCATACACTGAAATGTGTCGCATGTGGATGGTGCCTCATCCCGACTACCATGCATTTCATCTTACATCCTTATTATCTGCTCCCTACCATTTCACTATATCATCGCCTGCATGAAAGCTTGAACTAATATTTCTTTTTCTTAAAATAAAAAAAACGAAATTCAAACTTCTACAAACCTAAAGAAAATTTTAGTTCAATATTCTGAATGATTGAGTACCGCTGGTACCCCTTGCACAGATAAAACAAATTCAAATAAATATTCTTGTTCCGGAATTTATGTCAATTTGTTCTAATTATTCAAACAATTAAAATACAATTTATTGAGAACATTAGACTCCTCTGGCCACATTTGCCCATGAAGTCTGCTATACAATAAGCAGACCAAATCAAATTTACAAGAATTATTCTCGAGTTGTTCTATCCAAGAACAAAATTATTTTAAGCTTTTCTCATCTATTTGTATATAAAATAACTAATCCTAATACACGCTAAGATAAAAGAAAAGCTCATCTAACTTATCCCTGGATCTAACCTCTGCATACAGGTCAATGTTGATTTCGTTCAAAATCTCCATTAAGTGAACAGAATTTTAATACTAGTATACAAGATAAAACACTTTATTAGATTGCTTCAGATATCAATATATCAAACATTAGACTTTTGATCCATTAAAGTTAAAACATGTTCATTGATCTTGGCAAGGACCTTTGGCATACTACTAATTGAATATTAATGTCTCCGAACAGTATCTAACTAAAAAAAAACGTATATCACCTTTTATAGTGGCCCTATTTTAATTTGAATGAAGTATGAGAGAGAAACAATATTCCACAGTTCGCGCTATGTCAAAGTGTTCAACCCCATACACCGCATATTAATTCACTAGGCAATTTATAGGCCATTTCGCACACAAATTTGTATGGAAATAAATATAGCAACATCGGTATATACGAAATTTTCCTTTCACATTATTATTAGATATTCGTATTTGTCTAACGGGACAAATAACCGAACACAAACGACTCATATATAGATAATACAATACATGCTCCTTCTCCACGTTACGTGTCTCCTTATCCTATTTGTAAGGGAACACCACGTGACAGAAAGAGCAAGCATGCACTTCTTTTAGCTCTACAATTCATTATAAAAGGTCATCATGGTTACCTCCACTCAGCTCGTCTTTCGACTCTTCTCAAAGACAACATCAAGTGGAAATAACCTGACCACCATACAGCTTATTCCTTCATCAATAGATTCTTATCTTCTTTATTTTACATAGGGATGTTTATTATTATATATTATATTATATTAACCCATATAACATTTTAGCAATTGGCAACGTTGTACCACAAACTTGATATCTGGTATCGCTCATGTACCTCAAAGTAGGCATCATCACCTAAATTGATCAATGCGACACAGCCGGTAGCAGATATCATTATAGAACAAAAGACATCCTTCTCGTACTTCCATGTCGAACCCGAGATTAGCAGAGACGTGCACTGTCCTCCGCCAACTCGTTGACGATTGAACTCCGAATGATTCAATCATCATGTCCGCTCAACATGACTGTGCGAGAAGGGCGAGGCAATATAATGTTTCGACACATTACTGCGTCTTAAACAAATCATTGTGTATAAGATACTTTTCATTCAACCTCTTCTCGCTTCTCAAAACAGTGCACATCATTTGGCACAGGGTACAATTCCCAGACAAACTCAAATTTTTATCATGTCCTGGACATGGAAATTTCCGCATACTTTGTCATTCAAATCTGACAATTTATATATTACAGGTGAAATCTTTTCGATTACTCGATTCTTAATGAATTTGGGCGCGAGGTTGTTTGAAAAATAGTCCCCTCCGCGGCTTAAAACGTAATTTTTTCGATACACTATATCTCCTACTTCAAATGTCACGTCCTTGCGACCTTGGTTGTAAAACCTTTGGTTTTTCTTAAATGCTAGTAACAAGTTCTTCTGCACCTCATCATACACACTGGCCAATTGTTTCAATTTAGACACATACGGATCTCTGTCACTCACTTCTAGCTCTCCCCCTTCCGACGCCGCTTTACCCAGCCATACATGCAAGCTGCCGTCCACTATCTGCTCTCTACCATGCATCAGAAAGTACGGGGTATAACCCGTCGAAATGTTTATTGTGTTGTTTATGGCCGAATTTACGGAGGGAAGTACCTGACACCAGGATCTCTGGTTGGACTCCACTAAAGCTGCCACGCATGGCAGGAAAGTCCTATTATAGCGCTCTACCCAATTTTGGTGTGCTGAATATAACGCGGTGTGCCTTAGCTCCGGCACCCCAACTTTATCCAGGAATTCCTTGAACATGTTACTTTTAAACTGGACTCCATTATCGGCGAACACCCGGTAAGGGGTTCCATACTTCAAGAAAATTTCCTGGAGACACTGGATAATGTTTTCAGTAGTGGCTCTGCGCAATGGATATAGCCATAGGTATTTAGTAAAAACATCAACGACGGCAAATACATATGTGAAACCCTTCAAGCTTTGCGGGAGAGGCCCAACTAAATCCACCGAGTATGTGTGACGGGGGTTGTTTACTATGCGCGGACACGTCATCAAGCCAGACTTCGGTGCCTGAGAGTACTTATACCTTCGGCAAGTGTCACAATCCCTCACATAATCTTTCACCGAGCTAAACATGTGAGGCCAGTAATAGAATAATTTAACCTTTTTGTACGTTTTAAATACACCCAAATGAGCGGCCGACATTTCATCGTGATTCTTCCTCATAATTTCCTCTCTCTGCTCTTTTGGGACTACCAGCTTCCATTCATACTCTTTATGCATCCCACTTGATTCTTTCGTATAGCGCAGCAATCGACCATCCTTCAAAAGGTAATTTGGGAAACGTTGAGGTTGCTTCTCACACCCACTGACAATCTTTTTATACCATTCGTCCGCAATCTCACTTACGTCTAGTGCTCCGACCTGACCGTACTCCGGATCATGGCCCATTCTTGACAGAACATCCGGGACCACATGATCCTTCCCTCTCCTATGCTCCACTGTGAACGAGAATTGGAGTAGCTCCGTCGCCCTCCTAGATAAACGTCCACTTGGCGACTTCAATGAGGACAACCACTTCAGAGATTGGTGATCTGTTATCACAGTGAAGTGCGAAAGCTCAATGTACGACCTAAAGTTTCTAATAGCTTCCACTACGGACAGCAATTCCCTTTCCGTTACCGCATAATTTCGCTCTGCTTTTGTCAAAGTTCGTGAATAATAAGCCACCGCATGCTCGCCGTCCTGTAACATTTGAGAGAGTACCGCGCCGATGCCCACGCCACTCGCGTCTGAATGAATTCGGAAAGCCACATCGAACCGAGAACTTATCAGCAGGGGCGAGCTGGACAAAGCTGATTTGAGTGCCTCAAAAGCCTGCTCCGCTTCTACTCCCTATTTAAATTTCGATACACCCTTAACCGAGCCTGTCAGCCTTGTGAGCGGCGCAGAAAGTGTCGCGAAGTCCTTGATAAACCGACGATAATAACTACATAGACCTATGAATGACCGGATGTCTTTCGCATTTTTCGGCGTCGGAAAGTTCTTTACGCATTCTATTTTTTCCGGGTCCGTGCGGAGACCACCTTCATCTACCACGTAACCCAAATACTTCAATGTTTTCTTACAAAACTCTGATTTCTTTAAGTTTACAGTTAAGTTTGCATCGCGCAACTTCTGAGCCACACGCTTTAACAAAGCCATATGTGTATCGAAGTCTGGAGAAATAACAATTATGTCATCAATGAATACAAATACCGAATTTCCAAACTCGTGATTGAATAACCTGTCACACAAACGTTGCATTACGGCTGATGAGTTCTTTGCCCCAAAAGGCACGACATTAAATTCATAAAGTCCCCTGTTGGGTACCACGAACGCGGTCTTTTCACTCGATGCCGCATCTAATGGAATTTGCCAAAAGGCCTTTGCCAAGTCAATGCTGCTAATGAATTTAGCTCCGTTCAAATTCTGTAATATGGCCTGGATATTTG
This sequence comes from Agrypnia vestita, assembly GCA_016648135.1. Taxonomy (NCBI): domain Eukaryota; kingdom Metazoa; phylum Arthropoda; class Insecta; order Trichoptera; family Phryganeidae; genus Agrypnia; species Agrypnia vestita. The sequence continues at coordinate 133,081 of JADDOH010000230.1, forward strand.
GTAGCGGATAAGCGTCCCTTATCGTCACTGAATTTAACTTTCTGCTATCAAGACAAAATCTAAGAGAACCATCATTCTTAGTGACCATCACAACGGGCGAACTCCATGCTGACATGGATGGTTTCACTACCCCTAGATCCAGCATCTTATCTAGCTCAGCCTCTAACAGCCTTTGTTTAGGAGGAGACATGGAAAAATACCTCTGTTTCAACGGCGCTCCTTCCATATCGATCTTTGCTTGGAGAATAGTGGTCCTTCCCAGTCCCTTTTCCTCAAAAGAAACGGCGACAAACTCTTGGATGACCTGTGCCAGTCTGCACCTCTGATCCTCACTCAGATCCGCCGGGGTGGAAAGTGCGGATGTTTCCTGGTGACCACCGCTTTCCCGTCACAGCCTTTGTCCGTCCCTAGTCCTTCTGCCTTTGTTCTTAATAAGCTCCTGATGGGACTCCTGTTCTGCAGCTCTATCCTGGGCGCTCTTCACATTCTGCAATTAATGGTAGTTTTCATACAATAAAGTCGCAAAATACGCCATTTTGCATTTATACAGGGATACATGATCACTCTAATTTTACAAGGCACAGCAAAAGAATCTACAATTTGGTGGAATAATGGTCTGACCTCAGCGTCCAGAACCATATATAAAAGGAAAAAAAAATCTCACCATCATTAAGTTAATGTGAGCATTATGCAATTTCTATGGAATTACCACCTTGAAATGTCACAAGAAAAAAAAAATTTTTTTTTAAAGCAAGCTACTCAGACTGAGAAGGTGGAGGTCAGAGTCTCCCCGATTCCTCGCATTTGATTGTTTTGTCAAATCTCATTTCACTACACGGATGGATTTCTAAAACATTATTTTTCCTATAATTCCTCAGCAGCACAATTTGCACTACGTAGTCGATCAATTTCACTGATGCATTATTGAATATCTCGAACACGTGGCAATTTCTGATTTATCAAATAGTCTTACATATAATTTTAGTAAAAGAATGACTACTCACATGAGTCTATGGCCAAATGTTATTAAGTCAAGGAATGTCTTCGATAACCATGTCAATTACTTTGTTCGAGAATATTAGTTGACAATAAGATATGATGTCACTATCGCGGATGTCTCACAACTGCCTACACATACAAAAATTTTGATGTCTAATTGTCACCAAGATTCAATGCATGTGCCACTTTTGTTACAATTAAATTTCTTATTACCGTGATCCTAGTTAACAGACATTACTATCTCATTGTCGTCACGTGGGTAATTTTACAGATTTACCATAACAATTATCACTGAAAAAAAACATTTTTGCGACCATTTATGAACATTACACTTTGCATAAAATTTTTTGGCTCTTTCTTTTACTTTTAATGTAACAATTTTTGCAAACCTGTATTAGCATCATCCTTCTCATACAAAATTTTCACTTTAAAAATATGAATTTAATTTCAAGTTTTACGTTTACTTATAAGATGACTACTTTCACCCGAATCACTATATTTGAGAAGAAATTTATCAACAAATTAACATTTTTACATTCTTCCTTTTGGTCATAGCATTTACTTCAAAGGAGATTAAAATTATTTACATCAATGAATAACTGAAACAAAAATACTTAAGCTTTTTTTTTAAAAACGGAAACTCGAGGCAACGATTCTCTACACCATTCTCAGCAGCCTCGCTAGACCGCTATCCCATCTGTCGAGTTCGAATCTCGTCACGTACACATTCTCTCCTCTGTAACAGACTTATATAAAAAAAATCATTAGAACAATTCGATTCGAAATTTGGCACTTCCTCATATCCCCATTTTCATTGAAGTGTTGCAAATACAATAGAGGCCACTGGTTTTACACTTTACATTATAATTCAAACTGAACAGGGACACTAAGAAAAACCAGAAATATGTTCCCCGTTCACCAGACTCTCAAAAAAAATATTACACCTGGCCGAAGTGAAATCGACGTACACGCCACCAGAAAGATCAATTAAATTTACAGGGTGCCAAATTAAAGGTGATGTCAGAAAATATCGGTGTCGTCTCAGCGTCACCGACAGTTCCACGTACAGGGTGCCAATTTATGACGTGAGGTTCTGATGCTTCCATCAGAACTCCTCGTCAGCACCAGTTTTGCTCAGTCGGAGAAGAATGGGACTCACCTTACTTCTACATTTCAAACTCAGGGTATTTCTGGTGGCTGTCTCTCATTTTAACATATTTAAAGTTGCAACAGTTCAATGACAAGGGTTATACAATGAAACATTCTTTAGTTAACATGTGAATTTATTCAAATAAATTTAATCAAAAATTAACGGTGCCACAGAAGGTGACAATTTTCCATAAAATATTTTGTGAATTTTGCACATCGAAATCTTTTTTTTTTTACAATAAATAGAGTTGAATAATTTAATTTACCGCGCCTCGACATCATCGCTAGCGGCCGCATTAAACAAGGATGGAAAAGACAATCTAAACTAAATTCTTTTACACTACTAGCGGTGACGGCAGCGCTGGTGTCGGTACGCCGGCAATCACATTCTGTAGATTCAATTAACATCAGGTCAAAATTTCTAAATCAGATTCAAAAAACAATGAAGCTACAATAGGCTGTGCGAATACATTCGCTTGGTGACATTGATTTCAGATAACATGTCACAATTTCTGGCACAAAACACCGCTTCCGCATGTAGTTAGCAATGTTCTTTTAAAAACGGCACGACCACTGATGCACTCGTTCTATTCAATTTTCGGAGCCAGATAACCTCCCAGCTCGCTCCAGGCGTGACGTGAAGTTGATGATTAAAAAATTTGGAATACCAGGCATGTTGCGGTCTTCATTTTACTGGCCTTGCATCTGAAGCAGGATTGCTCCCTTATGGGTCCAGAGAACAACCCCACCCCGAGGCTTTGGGCTGCCGATGCAGATGACTTCCGGAACATCATCTCTGCAGCTGCCCCCCAGGCGTTGCAAGGGATGCATCTTTCACTCAACGACGCGTCATCTTGCCATGGCGCGAAACGCTGGCGTGGAAGGACCCTATGTACGAAAGACATTATTAAACAAACAATCATGTAATTTCACAAGTTATCTTTATGCCACTTCAAATTGCATTTCTCGGAATGAGCTCACCTCTTAACACGAGGGTTCACAGAAAGGCTCACATCTTGCGTGCGGACGTGTCAGATTTCGAATGCGCCATTTTGAAATACCGTCCCCGACGTTCGCGACTGCCGTGAAATTATCTGCAGTAGACCAAAGACATTTATCTTTTCCCATAGAGTATTCGCGGTATCTACGCGGATTAAAAACAATTTTGGTGCAGATATTTGGTGCGGAGATCGATAAATTCATTACTTTTAGATGTTTCGCAAAGAAGTGTGACGAACAGAGGTTGCTACGTCACAATATATATATATATAGATTATATATATAATATATATAATATTATATAGAAGCGTTTGAAATATATTATTGCATTGGTAAAGGATATAACTTTACCACAGGTCATTTAAAGACACCTGATTTCATCTTTACTAACGCAACACGAACCACATTATCAATGCCTGGATACGTCTAGAGTCTAGACGATTACACCCAACGGCCAACTAAGAAGCGGAGTATCCTCCTCGCCAACCAACACAACCGTCCCAATCTCAATAGGTTTATCGGGGGTACACCACTTCTGCCGAACTTGCAACGCGTGCAAATATTCCCAGTGCCATTTTTTCCAATAAGATTGGACTAAACTATCCAGCAAGCGTTTACGATTAACTAGGTTACGTTCATTTGATAAGTCATGCGCGGGCAAATGTTGTAGCGGTGAGGACATTAAGAAATGCGTGGATGTTAGTACCTCGGGGTGCGGATCGCAGATAGCAAACCAAGCGGACGAGAATTAAGCAGACATTCAATTTGTATTAACACGGTTAGCATCTCCTCATAAGTTAGTATTTGAGTACCAACGACCCTAAAAAAGTGAGTTTTAAAACTCTATATATTACTTTCCTACATTCCACCGAATCGCGGTGGAATCATCTTCCAGTGGATGCGACGATTAGAAAGCTCAGTATTTACATTATTTTTAAACTCCGTATTACATACTCTCATTTCTTTTGTATATCAAAATTTTAACTTTTGATACACCATCCTAAAACTTTCTCAATTTTATAAGTAACATTAAAACATGTTACTCATTAATACAATATAAGAATTTACTAGTACAAGTTAGTTAAAAAACAACTTACACAAGAATAAAGGCAACTCATGTTGTATAAATTATCTGAACATAATTTACACTTATACAATTTGTTTAGTTTTATCATATAAAAGAGAATTATAACTCGTATAAGATATTGGATCATATCTTACACATAAATTGAATGCTTCATATAGAATGTACATTGTACATGGGAAAACAATTACTAACACAATATCAACACTAAAAGAAGGTCCACTGTAAATATGCAAATTGAAACTAACATACCCTACAGCTGGCAGATAATCGCAGTTATACTTCTTTTGCATCATAACGGGGACAGAATACTATTGAAATACATTTTTGAGAAAAATCGCATTTTGTTGTGCCTCTTATAAAAACAATTTAATGTAGAATATAAAATATGCAAAATTATCTATAACATACCGGTTACTGTATGATAATATACGTGTACATAAACGAATATCAAATAATCAATCGGAAACTTATGCTTGATTTATTTATCAAAAAAAATCCAGTTAAAAAAATTGATCTTATTACATACTATACTTATTTCCAGTCGCGATAGATGTAAAACGACTATACTATACATGAGAATTTAACCATTATAAACGCATAATTTCTTGTATACCGTATTTAATCATACTGTACACTAAGACTGTTAGAGGAGACATGAACCATTTCGCGCCGGGTCATATTTGCGCTATACATAATATTTATTTTTATAATAGACTCCCAATTTTTTTACTGTAATCTTAGTCATTACAACATTAACCAAGTCCCTTGAAATTCAAGACGCAGCTATAACCGTCTCTACACAAAAACTTTAAATTTTAAAACATAGTTTCTAATGACATATGTGAGGAAAACTGTAACCATTTACGTTTAACAAGATCTTTCTTTCTAAACAATCACACCTTCGTCATGCAGAATGTAGTATTATATAAAGGTATAAACTTGCCCATTGTCTCGGATACATACCGGACAACAAACAACACAAAATTTTCGGCGTTCTAATATAAAAATTAGCCAACCGAGACACAAGAAAAACTTGCATAACTGTCTATAACAGACACTATCCGAACGATGCTACATTGCATCGTGCAAATACACAAAGGTACTTGGTATGTATACCGTCAAATACAATATCCACTTGCATCTCCTCCTGCACGAAACACTTTTGTATACAAAATTATCAACATTTCGTACACATTCACGAAATTAATTGTCATCACATAAAACAAATTTCTATCCTTGATACCTCCCTCCTCATACATTCCACTATTACTTGTTATATTCGAATAATCAAATAACTCGTACAATTCGTTGAGATGTAAAGAATTGCATCAGCATTCTATACACAGCATCCTATACACAGTTATATTATCAGCAAAAATGTCGGCCGCCTCTACATGTTCATACATTAGCTATTGAACTGTCTCAGAAATTCGCATTTCGTTCCCCGTATGCTTACAAAAGAATGTGCATACTAAATTATCAAATCTGCAAATTTGAACATTCAAACTATTTTTTTTAAATTTCTACAATATTCAACTGGTATTAGTTGAATTTAATAATTATTTTAAATTCTCATTAAAATACAATTAATTTTAAACCCCTGAAAATGATTTGAAACCAATGGCGTTTATCAATTTTTTTTAACATGATCACGGAAATTATCCATTTCATACACAAAACGTTCTACATGTCAATTACACATGCAACGCTAATTATAACACTATAGAAAATGGTCGCCGACTTTCAAGCTTTGCAGAATTAATAATGTACTGCCAAATACTACTACAAGCCACAAACAATTTTAAAGTTTGTACCTTAGACAAACGAAATTAATTCTCTGGAAATACTCATGGCATTGGGCTCATCTGCAATAGAATAGACCAGGTCATTTAATTACAGCTTGGACTCTGCCTCATTGGCAGCATCCGAAAAATATGGATTCATATCATGAGCCAACTAGCGAACGCATCCGCATCGCCAAGTAGGGGCTTGCGTTTGTTCAAAAAGTGATATGAATAAATTGAAAGGTCCTTTTGGGATCATTTTCCGAGAAACGAAACAAAATCCTAAGGTATTTACTATGTTTGCGAAGAACTTCAATCTGTAAATACATTTGTTTTATATCTGCGGTCATAGCGATGGGGAAAAGAAGGAAGTCAAGCAAAAGCAAAAATAAATCGGTCTGCAATTTGGGACCCAGTATAAAGGACGTCATTTATTGATAATCCTGAATGCGTTTTAGGCTAGCATCGAGTACAATCCGAGGCGCAGGTTTGTCTGGGCGAGCGATGGCATAATGAGAGATGTTATATCCATCATCTGCAGTATCATACTCCGCGACTTCCGACATGTAACCCTTCTCAATGTATTCAATTTCAATTTTCAATTTAAATTTATTTATTCAATAATATGTACATTACGAACTTAAATTCAATGCATAAATATTATTAAAAAATAACATATACAATCTGGTCAAAGTTGTATGAGAATCCTGCTTTGGAAAACCCCTTTAGACACATGGAATATATAATACCCAAAGTGATTTTTTTCAGCATAGCTGTAGCTCTTCCAACAGGCATAACCATCGTCAGGTTGGTCCTGTATATTGGAATGTGAAACAATCTATGCTGACGATGTCTAAGTTAATTATCAGGAATATCCAAACCAATGCTCTGCTTAATTTTAGTATTATCGATCATACCGCGCAACAATCGATAAATATGTGTAATCAAATACACATTCCTTCTAGTCTCTAAACTATTATAGCCAAGCATACCCTGGAGAAACTCGGTTGTGTAAAGCTAAGGATGATGCCCGTACTGTCTCATGTAGAGATATCTCAGAAATTTCTTTTGGACTTTCTCCACCATAAGAGAGTACTTACTCTTATCGTTGCATCCACAAGAATATGTTTTCTGATGAGCAATTTTCTCCCAGGTGAGATTCAGTACATTTATAACATCTAGGGGGGATCTACATTGGAGTTTCGTATGTCCATAGCGATAACATCTATAACATAAGATAGTGGGATAGAAATAAAGTTCGACAGGTAAGGAGTTATAAAATAGGTATACATGTTCAGGGAGAGATTGCCCTTCGAATGTGAGTGCCACAGTTTGTGAGGGTTTCCAAATTGGAATATCGGAGGATTTATCCTTATAGTTAAGTCTTCTGGCTTTCAGGACTTTACCGAATTGAGCTGGGACTGACACGTGTTCAATTATTTCCTCCTCATTTAACTCAGTAGAAATGCCGCGAACAAATCCCACTTTGGTCACTTTATAACGAGGAATGTAAGCCTTCAAGTTGTTAGATCAAAGAAATGACGAATCGATAAAAGAGTTAGCCGCATTTGAATTTGTAAATGATATTGAAATTTTATTCCGCCCCTCGGATTTAACTCCTCCAGGAGAAATATTAAAAATGCTTTTGTGGAGAAGACTTCCCATTTTCATGGGATGTAGTGGGTTCCTTATCTTGTACAAATACAATGAACGGGCCAAGAGAGTGTGGCGAGTATTTAATTGTAGGAATGACTTTCAAAACCTCATTCTTGTTTATTGTCGAAGTTGGGTCTGGAGACAAAATAATCGGAGACAAGGGATCGGCCTCTTCTCGATGTCTTTTAGAAAAACTAATATCCGGAGGGTCCGGGGGCTTAAGTAAATTACTCATATTGCTATTATTATAGCCCCAGTAAACACAAATAATATAATAAAAACAAAAAATATATATATCAACTAAATCAAGGGAGTCGTATTCCACGATACGAACTCCCTTTATATGAAACAACAACAAAAAATATAACGATTAAACAAAAGTATTATAATGGAATGATACAACAAAAAATTAAATTGCTTATCTGAGCGCTTATAGAAGCGTGTAGAACTGTAGGACTGCAACAATACGGAACGCTAACACTGGTACACACAGGAACTACCGGACGCGTCGAATGCTGCGATCGCCGATCGCAAAGCTAAATCATTCGACCCGCTCTAGAGGCGCTTTGCGCTGCACTCAGTTCTGCAGTCTATAGAAATACTAGTTTTGCAGTCAAAATGCAAGCGCGCGTTATTCCAATGAATATTTATATTGCGAGGGAACTTCGGGCGGGTGATATTTACCTGGAAAGATCTTGAAGAGATCTCATTTCCGATGCGTTTGCATCACCCGTCCGTCGCACCAACGCCACCAGCTGCCATAAGTAAAATAAGAGACTCAGGGTATATGTGAGCTCGACTCGATCAAGTATAGCGGATAGTAAATTACATAAAATAATATTTGGCTTGTTTAGATGGACTGCACAATTTGAACTGAAAGAAATTAGTTTTCATACATGATTTATTACAAAAAGTTTACAAAGTATTATCACCTAACCACATATTAAATTCCTCCCATTGTCTATCTGAACCTATTTTTATTACTCATTTTATTATCGAGAATTGGCCACTTTCCTGCGCTAAATCTAATTATCGGGCATTCTAAATCAGAAACCAAGTAGCTAATCTAGGGCAAAGAAATTTAAGAGATGACGATCTTGATGTGTAGGTACGTGAGACGACGCCATCCGTGAGAAGTCGTCAGGGAAGCTCCAGGGAGTGTTCGCGCACACCCTAGTCCTTGAGACCGCATCCTTCTCGTCCATGGTGCATCTAGGTCCGCCGCGTCCATCAACATGCTTCTATCTCCCGAAGATTTGTCGAATTATGATTATCCCGCCATCGCTCGGAGATGATTTGCGAATGCTATCGCTCAGGATAATTATCTGATAGCGTTTACATTTTAAGATTTTACTTTTACTCGCGGACACATGGTAGTTATCCGTCGATGATACATCATATAGTTCGATTGATACGACAATGTTAGGATTTAAATGATGGATATAACTCCATCCTGTTCCATTAATGAACCATTATCATTTAATTAATCATTTAAATAATCACAATTCTAAGTACGTAAATTTAATTTAATATTAATTTGTCTTGTGGGTAATCCTCCACTCATCTCCGTCGCATTATCACGAATTTTGGAGTAACATAAACATTACAGCTGATTTATGTAGGTTTATCTTAAACTAAAACGTAGAATTTACATTTAAAACATCACAATTAATCTAAACTCGTATTTTGGATTCAGGATTACTGAGTTGTAGAAAATTTAACGAGGACGAGTTAGTGAATAAGCGAACGATTGATTGATTTATTCAAGGTTTGAATGAGTTTGAGTGAGCAAGGTTGAGGGTCCTGAAAGAAACGAAAAATAACAATAATTAGTGTGATACCTTAGATTTCGGGTGGCTTAGTAATGGTTGCCTTTATCAAATTATTTACCGGGCGGAATCTTATATCAATGCACCCGGACCCTCTATATGTCGTGGCTGGAGGCAGTACTGTTCGCGGGAGAAAAGAGATAATTTATGCGTGCGAGGCCTTTTATAACTTAATCGCGGCGACGCAACATCGTAGTGATGTGCATTCGCTTTCATTTATGGTTTACAGATTATTTAATTAATTTTAATTTAACTGCACAAGTAGGTGCTGAAAATTTCGTGACAATATATTAGAAACTGTTGCATGATCGTTTCACGTGCGAATGTGACCGTCACCGAATGTGAAGGTCACCAGAATGTGGCCGTCGTGTAGGCTTGGAGCGGCGGATGACTCCTGTACCGCATGAGTACAGTACACTGTACGACTCACAATTCGCTTGCAGTCGAGACTGAAACCAGTGTCTCTAGCGTAATTATTTGATGCGTACTTACGGTTGGAACTCTGCTTATTCGAGACTGCCGGGTCGCTGCGGGGAACTAACTTCTGTGAAATGAGAAAACTTGCGTACCTACGTGTGCGATTGAGAATGGGTTTATTCAAGGAATGTACAAAGTTAATCTCAAGTTGTGTTAATTATGGATTCTAAAGATAACGCGGGTCTGAAGCGGGTTAGTAAATATGGGACGCGCGATGCTAAATATAGTTCAGGTAACAATTCACACTCCCGATCAATGAGTTACGCGATTCAAAGGTGCTGCAGGCGGACGGCCGGGTTAGGAATCATTCCGCTGCGCCGTCGCCCATTCTCGTCGGTGCCAGTGCCTGCGGACGCTAGATGTCGCCCGGGTGTCGGTTCCGCCACACGTACAAAGATTTTTTACAGATTTAATTAAACTTTCACATGCTGCTCCTTGATGTGGAGCTCCTGGGCAAATAAATTTCCAGTTTATATTTCTGATAGATGATATATCGTTATTTATCTTTTCATTATTTAAGTCTGCGATAGATTTCTGAATTTCTTTATTAGCCCCTTTTAAATTGATTCCGTTATCACTCCAAATTGTATTTGAGTTTCCACGTCTCGCTATAAATCGTCTATAGCCATGATAGCTGAATCTGTATTCAATTTTTCAGCTATTTCGATATGTATTGCTCTTGTGGATAAACATGTAAATAAAACTCCATATCGCTTCTCTTTTCTGCGACCTATTGTTATATTTATTGGTCCAAAATAATCTACTCCAGTGTTTGTAAATGGTCGTATATCGTCAACTTAGAGGTAAACTCACTAACTGACATTAGAGTACTTTTGAGATAATGAGGTTTAAACATTCAAAACGTGATATTAAATAAAGTACAAGTAATTTGTTGTTTATTTTTTTGCAGTATTGTAAGTAATTAAGTAATAAGTGCATAACATACAATGAAAATATTCAGGATAAATTTATATTTCATATTAATAAAAAGGTTTTTTGCACTTGGTGAATTTTACCTGGACAGAAAAAAAGATGTTTTACTAAATTTTTTTTTCTAGCGATTGATGTTTTAATACACTCTCATTTTATATTAAAACATTGTATTTAAGTTTTAAAAAAACATATTAAATGTGAAAAAAACATTAAATAACATTTTTACAGTATATCTAATAATCTTCCCCGCTAACACTTTTCTCATAATCGGCTAGCTGTGGAGTCTTTTAATTTCATTTCATTCTGAAACTATGATGATAATAATAAATTATAATTAATAAATATAATAAACATTTACTTCTATTATTAGAAATATTTTTTATTCTATCTTTAATCTAATGTTGATCCAGATGTAGTGAAACAGCTGCAGCGCCTAGTTAAATGGGCTATGATTTCCCCGAAAACGGAATATTATCGAATTTTGAATATTCCAATATAAGTCATTTAAAATTATGTTTTGAAAAGCAATTAAGTAATTGCATTTATATAGTTATTTATTATTTATACACACATTATGATAGACTATACTAGTAATATTATTAAATTAAAATTTGTTCAACAAACTGGATATTTGTAATTCCCATAGTAAATATAATTAAGGTAATGACAAAAGAAATGTTAATGCACATAACCAATGTTCTTGGAAATGTAACTCAATTATTTTCTAAGAATTGGGTTTTTCGACCAACTAGGCAATTAAGAATATTTGTATAATGAAATATAAATGTAAATGGGATTATCCGGATTATATTATTTGCACTTGCTAAGAGGAATTTTTACAGGGGCCTTTCTTTGTTTTTATATTTGGCATTACCTTTAAAACTAAACTATTTTTGTTGATATGTACACAACGGGACTCGCTTTATCTTTCCGTGTTCCGAAAAACGTATTATGCTGGTTTATTTAACGAAACTTTTATAAAAACACACATATAAATGAAAGAAAATAATTGTTTTTATATATTAAATAATAACGATCAAGCGTAATAACTATTTTTCACACCGCAAAGAACACTATATAAAAATAATCCCACGAAGACTAATAAATTTTAAAACCATCAAGAAAAATACTTATCTATAGAAGTTCATAAACAAATTATAACGTCATCTAACTCTTTTTATCTAAAAACCATGAAAAACCACACTATATAACAATATGTAACTAGACTTTACACCATAAGTTCCGTCGCTCGAGTTACAATTATTGCATTTAATGAAACAACGAAGACAATTTTTCAATTTTGCCGCCAGGTAAAAGTAACTAAGTGATTTGATGAGTTTTACCTAGACAGAATTATTGAAAATTTTCAAACGTTGACTTTAACCACTAAATAACTTTCAATAGAGAAGGAATATTTACTTTTTGATTTTTTCCTAAGATAGGTTGAAAAAATATGAATGTTGGTATTCATAACTCATTTTTTCCCAAAAATGCACTTAGTGAGTTTTACCTCTAAAGGGACGATATGATATCGTAACCTTTCCTTTGGTAAATTTCCCATTAATGGTTGTTTTGGTTGCACTTTATTTTTTGTACATCTTTGATACAAATAAGTTATTTTTCTTATAGTTTGTCTTGCATTAAGTATCCAGTACTTTTGTCTTATTTCATTTAAAACATATTCAATTCCATTATGATTAGATCTTTCATGATAATGTGTAATTAATAAATGAGGATATCTATCTTTGTTATCGAGAATTATAGAAAATCTTCTGGAATATTTTCGGTATTATCTATTCGCCCTTTTAGTCTGGGGATTTTATTATCATCTAAATACCCGTTTAATTGTTTTATCCTACTATCTTTTTGCACCATCTTTTGATTTTGTAAATATCCTATTTCCTTGTTAAAACTTCTTTTTTGAGCTTCCTTTATTAAATATATTTCAGCACGCAATAAGTCATTTGCTGTTATTAATTCCTTCTTGGATCTCTTTTTACAAATATATATAAATTTAAATACAAATGCTGTTGTTCTTATTGCGCGTAAATATTTAGAAAACCTCGTTCAATCTATATTATCTTCTGACAATATTGTTGTTAACACAACTGTTGGTAACTCCAGTATGTCTTTCTCAATTGCAAATTTATTTTTCGAATATTCCTCGGGCTAATTTTCTTGAATCCCATAAAGAAATTCTGGTCCACAAAACCATCTACTCTCTGTAGATAAACTTTCTATCGGCTTGTCTCTTGTAGCTTCGTCGGCTATATTCTGTTTTGTTGATAACCGGCTCCAAGGCTTCATTCCAACTATTTCGTCTATTTCCCAAAGTCTATGTGATACGAACGGTTTGAAATTTCTGAAGTCTGATCTTATCCAACACATAACTGTTTTGGAATCCGTCCAAAAGTATTTAGAATTGAATGTAAATGTATGTTCTTCGACTATTGTTTTATATAATCTACATCCTAATACCGCTGCTTGTAATTCCAATATAGGAATTGAAATAAGTTTTATTGGCGCGACCCGTGTTTTACTTGCTATAAAATTGACCGAAATTTGAGAATTTTTATCTTTTACTCGACTGTAAGCTACACAACAAAAGGCCTTTTCACTGGCGTCACAAAAAATATAAAGTTTTCGTTCCTGTATTTTATCACAATTTAATTCGTAATTGCGAGGTATCTTTATTGCATCTATTCTTTTTATATGTTGTAACCAATTTAACCATTCAACAAAAATTTTATCTTTTAATTCACTATCCCAATCAATTCCTGAACGCCATACATTTTATAACAAAATCTTGGATCTCACAGTAAATGGTGAAATCAATCCAATCGGATCGAATATTGTCATTACTTGGAACATTTGTCTATTTGTTGGTTTCTTTTTACGGTTACTGTTACGGTTACAGAAACGATTTCAGCAGGTATCTTTTTGAAGCTAAGATCAAATGAAAGTATATCCGTTTTGGGATCCCATTGTAAACCTAAAATTCTTTTTATTTTCGAATCAGATTTGCTGAAATCCACCATATTTTGCGATCTATGTGATTTTGGTATTTCTTCTAGAACTCCTTATTTATTACATGACCAGCTCGTGATATTAAAACCTCCTCGTTTATGTATATAAGCTACTTTTTTATTAATAATTTTGCCTGTGCTACCGATTCTATACTATGAAACGATTATTTTTCTAATTTAAAATAAAATACATTCTTGTACTGAGCCTTCTTGTATTTATATTAATTCACAAGATTTGTTGCTTAAAATTTCAATCGCTGTCGGCCGCCGCAGCATTATTATTATCAGTATGCATAGACGTCCCCGTTTCAAAGAAACTTCTCGGATCTTAGTGCAAGTCCGGCCCTACTGACGGACGTCTAACTGATAAAACAGAGCTGGGTGGCGACGCGCTATTAATCTTGTGTCCAGCTACCAGGTGACACGTGATAAAGCAAGGTTCTTGGAATTCTCAGTTTTTGTGGACATTGGGTTCGATACTCTGCTTTAATGATTCGATCTGAACAGCTGGGAAAATCAATAAAAGAAAAAGACAAATATGTTATACTGAATTACATTGGAATTTATTCAATAAATAGTCGGTCATCATGGGTAAAACAATGGCAAATTCTAGTACCTTTAAATAAAATAACTTTTTGTTTAACACCACTTTATTGAGTTAAAATCAACAGTTTCGACTCACAACTGAATCTTCACAGGGTTCAGATATTAACTAAATAAAAACAGAATTACGAACAATTAAGAAAGCATTAAGGGAAGAAAGAGACAGAACGTCAATTGTGGTGGGGGTTGAGTGAAAGAGAGTGAGTGTGGGTGGATGTAGTTAATTGGAAGGGGAATATATCTATAATTGGACTACGCGATAAATCTAGTTGCTTATTAAGTAAATATTTTTTTATTTGTTTTTAAAGATTTTTTTATTTCTAAAGCTTCTAAATTATTGAGATGAATACCTATGTCATTTCTATGAAGTACATCTACACCCGAAAATTGGTCAAAACCACACATTTGACCAATCTGGTAATTCTAACCGAGCCACGAAAATATGGTATTTCATCGTTTTTGGCAATGTATTGTATAAATAAAATGCCTTACCAATTTTTTTTATAAGACCGGTCTTCAGTCTCTTGACCTTCGCGAAGCTCTGCCATCTGACGATTCTCGAAATCAGATCTTGATGGGCCTATTTCTGGTGTCTCCTTTCTTGGTGTGTACGACGATTCTCGAATTTATTATATTTCCTCTAACCAACTAGAGAAATAACATATGCTCAGTTTTTCACTAAAACGTCAAATCTTATCGGTTGCCCAAATAGCTTAGCAAATTAATGTTAATTTATTTACTACATTGCGTAATAATTTTGGGTTGTATAAATGACCCACATTATTTAATGATTTTAATAACGCCACTAGATTTTTTACTTTACATGAGAATCTAATTACTTCCTCAAGATTGAATTCCTCTCCTAATTTTGGAAAGTATTTTATATCATAAATAGTCTTTTCTATGATTTAGTTTGTATCTCCAAATAAGCTTTCTAAGCAATTCATTATATCATTTATATTATCTGGAGATAACAATAAAATTGGTTCTGCCTCTCTGGTTTCACCTTTCAACGCCTTATGTAATCTATATAAATTTTCCGCGTTAGATATTTTTAAATGTTTTGATGATTCTTCAAAAATACATTTAAAACTTAACCATTCTATAGGATTACCTGAAAAATATGGTAATTCTATCGTTTTTGGCAATGTATTATATAAAGAAAATGCCTTACCAATTTTTTTTATAAGACGGTCTTCACTCCATCGCGAAGCTCTGCCATCGATTCTCGAAATCAGACCTTGATGGGCCTGATTTCTGGCGTCTTCTTTCTTGGTGTGTACGACGATTCTCAAAAGCTGACCGGGACAGATCTAATTCCTGGTTGCCTCCTTGCTGGTGATTCTCGAAATTAGACCTGTGCAGTTCTGATTCCTGGAGTCCTCCTCGCAATGATTTTCTTCAATACTTTGATTGTAAAACCACTCATTATTACTGTTAACTACCGATCTTTTCGTGGCTCTAGAATTTTGTTCTAATAAATTTTTTCTGCGTCTAATTCCAATGTATCTGCCTCTAATATAGCTCTTTCTCGTGCCTTTTTTGCTTGTGCTTCTTTTTCTTCTCGTGCTTTTTTTGCTCCTTCTGCTATTTTTGCTTGCGTTTCTTTTTCTTCTCGTGCTATCTTCACTTTTTCTTCTGCCTCTTGCAACATCGCCTGCTCTCTTGCTATCCTTGCCCTTTGTCTAGTTAGCCTCATTGCGACCTCCCGTTTTGACGAGCTTACCGATAACAAGCTTTTCCCCGACAATCTTTCTGAATTCACCTCCATCTCAACACGATTCGGCAAACGAAGGACCAAAAATGTTCTTTCAACCCCGGGAAAGAAGAAAAATGTTCAATCTTCTGATTAACAAAAACTCTTTATTTCGTTCGAGACGAGGAATGAAACACGAAATTATTCTATCATTCAGGCGACAAAGGAGAATTATACGAAAAATAGCTTTACCAAATGAATATACGATACTATAAAAACACATAGCTATGATGAAATATGATTTGAAAGAGAGCCATTTCTCTGATAATTCTTCTTTTTGTACCCTGTCAATTTATTATTTGTTTAACATCTTTACATTTTTCCAAATATTCTCTTTTTCAATATAAATTATGCCTTATCGAGTTCTTAATCGTACAAAATAATAAATATAACAAATCATTTTTTATTAATTCATAAACAATTATACAGATATAATACCAATTCAATTTAAATATATATTACATTGCCAGATCATTCGATCTATATTTTGGACGAAACAAGGAGTATATTACAATAATAAAGAAAACATTATGACTCAATAAGAATGAAAAATAATTAATACTTTTTATGTACGAATTTTTATTTATCGAATCAAATACTAATATTAAAGGAGTATGTTACAATAATATAAAAAAACATTATAACCCAATGAAAATGAAAAATAAATTAATCTTTTTTTGTGTACGATTTTTTATTTTTATTGAATCAAGTATAATGTTCAAGTAGTGGTGTAGTTGTTTGTAATAAATAAATATGCATGCGGTTATTATAGTTATAAAGATTCATTGAGATTTGTTCAAGTAGAGATAATCGTTCATTCGCGGGTATTATAATATTTACGAGATGTCTGAGATTGGTTGGCAGATGAAAGGAAAAACAGACACGAATATTGCAGCATGAATGTAAACAACAAATAAGAAGAAAATCCTACCTTTTAGATGCTGGATGTTGGGATAAGGAACGGAAATGCCTTTTTCTTCAATGTTCTGCTGCAGATGCACTCCACTCGCGTGGAATATGATATTTCTAGTAGATGCGGTATAATATAAGTGCGGATTTATATTATACCGCAATTTTGGGTCTCGTTGGTGGAATGGTACATGCGCAAACTTCCCCCCACTACGCCGTAATATTTCAAAATGTTTGCCGGCTACTGTAAACTACTGTAACGTTCTGCTAGGTTCAAATGATCAACTTCCATATATTTTGAATGCGGTAATTTTCGCGCAAAGCGCAATACATATACTACTGCGTGAAGCAATTTGTTCCAAGAGAAAACTCGAAGGACCAGCGGGTATAAAACAGGCGGTTGTTTTAATATTGAAGACAAAAATTTCGAATTAAACTCGGGAATTTCTGAAGATGCGGAAAGAACAAATGGTTTTATAGGCCACGAATCGGGTTGTTTACTCAACCAACTAGGTCCGTGCCACCATAGATCATGTACTAGCAGTTGCGAAGGCAAAATACCTCGAGATAAACAATCGCTAGGATTTTCTATCCCGGATATGTGATAAAAATGTTTGCAATCAAGATTTTCCTGAATTTTAGCTACTCGCTTTGATACAAATATGGACCATCTATGTGGAGACGATTTGCTCCAACATAAGGCAATCATTGAATTGCTAAATGCGTATATGTTATTTATAGAGTAAAGCGGGTTAAAAGAATTATATACAAATCTAACTAATTTAGAGAGTAATAAGGCTGCGCACAGCTCTAAGCGAGCTAATGATACAATCTTTAACGGGGCGAATTTTGATTTGGAACATATCAAATTGATAGATGTGTTACCTTGAGCATCCGTAACGTGTAAATAAACAATACAACCATATGCTTTTATGCTTGCGTCACAAAAGGCGACTATATTTACAGTACAACCTGAAGCTACATTTAAGTGACGAGGGATTTTTAAATTTGATAATAAAGGCAATTCTTTAATCAGATTTTGGTAAGCAGTTATTATGTCATCAGGAGGTAACTCATCCCAATCTATATTGGCATTCCATAGTGATTTGATAAGTAGTTTAGCATATAATATTACTGGAGACACCATACCTAAAATATCAAATAATCTTGCTACAACTGACAAGATGTTTCTCTTAGAACATTGCTCGATACATGGAGATATTTTAAAGGAAAATCTTCTTCTGGAAGCCACATCAATCCTAGAATTTTAAGATCAGTTTTAGTGTCCTTAAAATTTACTGGATCACAATTCTGAGGTGGTAATTCCGCTAGGAGCTCCTTTGAATTGCTTGAAAATTTAACCAATTCAAAGTCCCCAGCTGTGAAAAATGAAATTAATTCTTTTACTAGTTTGATTGCCTCTATTTCCCCAGAACTAGCAGGGACCGACTTTACTAAGTCGTCCATATAAAAATCGGATGTAGCAATAATTGCAGCGTTGGGAAAAGATTGCTGTTCATCAGAAGCAAGTTCACGTATGGTACGCATTGCCAGATACGGACTTGCCTTCAATCCAAATGGAACAGAATTAAATTGAAAAGTGCGAATCATCAGTATTGTAGCGATATAATATTCTTTGATATTTTTGGTGTTCTTCCGTAACCCCTATTCTCAAATACATTTGTCCGTTGTCCAGTATATCCGCTGAAAATCCTACTTTTTAAATGCTGAATGTTGGGATAAGGAACGGAAATGCCTTTTTCTTCAATGTTCTGCTGCAGACGCACTCCACTCGTGTCGAATATGATATTTCTAGTAGATGCGGTTTAATATAAATGCGGATTCTTCATATGCGTAAATCACACAAGATGCGGAATTATATGAAACTTCTTTTTTCACCAAAAACAATTGAACCGAGATTGGTGTGGCGTTTGGAATAATTTGAATTATATTATGCGGTTGAGTTATAAGTAGGTACGACAAATGTTGCTAGGCATATTAAATGAAGGTAGGCCGAGTGGGATTAATTAGAGATAAAGAGGATTATAGGGACAGGATTGGTAGGCCTCCATCTTACTGAAGTCCAATTCAGCCACAACCATCGCCTCTATTCCTCAATCTTTAAGTAGTATGTTACAATAATAAAGAAAACATTATAACACAATACGGTTGAAAAATAGATACTATGTACAAAAAAAAATTTTAATGAATCAAGTATAATGTTCAAGGAGTATGTTACAATAATAAAGAAAACATTATGACCCAATAAGAATGAAAAATAATTAATAATTTTTGTGTACGAATTTTTATTTATCGAGTCAAACATTAAAATTCATAGAGTATGTTACAATAATAAAAAAAACATTATAACCCAATGACAATGAAAAATAAATTTTGCTTTTTTTGTGTACGATTTTTTATTTTTATTGAATCAAGTATAATGTTCAAGTAGTATGTTACAATAATAACAAAAACATAACACAATACGGTTGAAAAATAGATACTATGTACAAAAACGAATTTTAATGAATCAAGTATAATGTTCAAGGAGTATGTTACAATAATAAAGACAACATTATAACCCAAAAATAATGAAAATTAAATACTTGTTTTTGTGTACGAAAACATTTTTTATTGAAATAAGTAAAATTATCAGTATGTTACACTACTATATACGTAACGGTCTATTTGTTAAAACATAAAATAAAATATCAAATAAAAAAATTATAAAAACACAAAAAAAGAACTCATTCTCGGAGTAAAAATAATATTTAAAAATATTAATTCAATAACATAATGTATAAAATCTCATAGATTGATTTTTTTTAAATTTAAATAAGAAGAGAAGTTATTGTAAAAATAACTTTTATTGAATTAAGTAAAATGTTCAAGGAGTAAGTTTCAGTAATATCAAATTAATAATATGAAAACAGAAAAATAAGAACATAAATTCTCAATCTAAACATTAAAATTTAAAAGATAACATAAATTCAATAATACACGTATAGTGTGTTTTCCCAAATATTTGTTAGTTTGTGTAAATAAAGGCTGTTTTACGTTGCTCTGAAAAGAGAATATATTTTATTAAACGAAAGAACATAATATTTGACATTAAAATTTAAAAATAATAAAAGTACACATCATACCTGAAAAGAGAAACAACATTTAAAGCTATTATTTCACCAATATTATTAAATATCATTCAGCGGTATATTATTACAAAACATAATTTTCACAATAGGTCGATTGTCAGTTGTTAAAGAATTTGCACGCAAATTCAAATGTTCTATTTACCAATTCAAATAAAATGAAGTACCTACTGATCTTCATTTACATACATATAAAACTCTCCTCATAGAATGAGTTTTTTTAAATTAATTATATAATAAAAGAAGTACATTCAGGTTGAATCTGATATCTGGTTCTGGTATAATAATGTTTGAGCTGTCTGGATTGCAAACCTCGTTGTAATATTGAAGCTGAGCTAAACTAGTCCAGCCGTTTCCGTAGTGCGTGCTCAACAGTTTTTTCATATATTTAACTTTCTTTGGATTAACTGTCTTCCCGATCGGTATAATACCGGGCTCAATCATAAAAACAATATAGTTCTTTTTGAAAACATTTTTATAAATGTTATCTATATTATAAAGACACTACCGGCAGTTCTCGTAGATTTTTTAAATACAAATCGCTTGCAACTCACAATATTAAAAGGCCAGTTGCTCGGAGGCTTAACAGAAGCCAAGACAGCTTCTTTCCAATCCATGACTTCACAGTCAAGTCCCAATTTAATTATTGTGGAATAATTACGAATAATATGTTTATATTCATCAGGTTCAGCAATGACTTCCTTCATTCGTATTTCCTTTTCAATATTCCCAAAATCTGTCTGGGGGCCTAAAGGAATGGCCAGTTACTGTAAGTATAAGTTGTACGTGTGTTATCTGAGGTGGGGCAAAATCTGCGAACCACTTGCAGCACATACCAATAAAAATAGAATTCTTATTCTGGCCTCCACAGCCATCAGCCATACGCTTACGCTATTTATTCTTGTAAAATCAGTGTTCGTCAGTCGATGGGATACGGCAGATGCTATTTTATTGGATTCTCTAGATCAGCCATACTCAACCTGCGGCCCGCGGGCCGCATGTGGCCCGCCAAGCTTTTATACGCGGCCCGAAACACATTTATTATCAGGAACGTAATTTAAAAAATCTGACATCGCATGTTTTGAATATCTTGAAATACGCGTGAACATAAAGACAAACTCATTTTAAAACCGGCGATTTCTATGGTTTTATAATATATAAGAACGAATTTGTTATTTCAACCATAGATAGTTTCATCTACAGTGTGTAAGTTTTGCGTTTGCCATGTAATTTTTCAGCCAATTTTTAGTGGTCTCGTATTCCGCATTCATCCGTTATTGTCAGTAAAATCTCGTGTTCCAGTATGTCGAATGATTTTTTGAAATCTTTAAATATTATTCCTACTTTTTTATTATTTAAATAATTCACACAATATTTTGAGTATGTCCAAATCTTTTTATTGTACAAACTGGTATTGTTTTTTATCTGTATTTTTAATGCATCTTGTTATTACGGTTTCCCACCACAATGTGGTCTGTGCAACTCTGGACATTTTTTCTTTTATAATTTCGTCCCTCATTACGTCTGTAATAAGGTGTTTGTTTTGAGACAGGCATAGTTTACAATATTGTGTAGGTTCAAAACATAGTAAATAGATAATAAAGTGTTTAAAGTAACATAATAGAAAATATATCATATATATGAGGTTATATTGTGTTAGTGTGTTTGTGTAAGTGTGCCTATTTTATCTCTCCCCTTGTTTCGGATCCACTGTTATTTTGTATTTTATGTTAGAGTTGTAAATTGTGGTTAGCCCGGATTGTTTTAATTCGTCAAGCGTGCAATTAAGTAATTTGGGTCCAAAATAGTTATAGCTCCTTTGTCCATATATGGTATGTAACCTTGGGATTTGTAGATTGAGTTTGTTTGACCGTGTGGTAATTATTGTTTGAGTTGGTTTAAACTGTATATTTTTGTGTTTGTATGTGTATTTAAGAGAAGTATTCGCATAAATTTGTTTTATATCGAATACGTTGAATTTGTTGAATATCTGTCCTTGTTAAAATTGAGGTTTTGAGGATTACTTTTATAGCAATTTTTTAAGTTGCAATAATTGGATTGAGTGCACTCATAGTTGCTCCTCCCCATGCAATTACGCCGTGTTCTATAATTGATTGGCAGATTGCGAAGTATATCATTTTTAGGAGTTTAATGTTAAGAATGTTTCTAATATTGCGCAGAAAAAAATGGCTTTTTTTATTTTGTTTGAGATGTGTTGTGTGTGGAGATTCCATTTGAGATGAGCATCGATTATAATACCTAAATATTTAATTTGATCAGTATGTTCAATGTAGGGACATATACAATTTTTAGTGTTGAAGTTGGAGCAACCGTGTACTTTTATATTATGTTCAGACGATGGTTGACCATTTATATTTATGCTGGATGTATAACATCCAGCATAAATATAAATTGTAGTCATGGTAGAGAGTAGTCTACCCAAAGACTGACTATTGACCGGAGCTCTCATACACTTATATTATTTTATTTAGATCATCTGCAGGATTGATATAAATTATTCTATGCTCGGGTGCGTTTTTAACCATGATTTTTCCGTTATTGAACCATACAAATATTTTTTTTTTCTTTGGATTTTTGCCTGGTTTTCCAAAGGAGTTCTTTGTAATATGCACAAAGTTTTTCACTAATATAAAGTTTCTCACATCTTACTTTTTTTGTTATCCATCAGGCTATTTTTTATTTTGATGTCTGCAAATTTGGCTATTTGTTTCTGTGGGGCTCCCACCTGTCTGTCAGGAATTCTTCTTACTTCTATGATGTCTTGATTTTGTACGTGTAGTACTACTGCTGTGGCTAATTGCTTGACGAACTCTGTCGGCTGCTCGCCGTTCCTTTGCGGTATTCCAGCTATTTCTAAAGAATCTGCTTTGCTAATTTGTTCCAAGTCTGCCAGTCTAATATCGAAATTTTTTATTATTTTATTTTTTTCATTTAATTCTTTATGTAGTGATTCCACTTCCGTTACCAATTTTGTTATAATGTCCATTTTCTTATTGATGTCATCATACTGTTTACTAATAAAATCGGTTGATTTTCTGGTTTCCAAGTTTTCTGTTTCAATTTTTGCAAATAGATCAGTTTTTATTAATTGCAGTTTCAAGTCTATTTGCCGCATAATAATATCTGTCAAGTCATTTGTGGGAGTGGGTGAAGGCTGAGTTCCTTTACTTCTGATTTGTTTTTCCATTTTTTTTTTTGTGTGTTTAGTTTAGGAGGATATGTTGTACACTGGTTGTAATCCTCACACTGTTGCTGTATGGCTATGTTCAAATATCGGTGACAATAATATTTATTACTCACAGTTGTCACTTTTTGCAATTCTTTTAACGAATATAACTGTGAAACAGCAATTGTTTATAGCAACAGTAAAAGGACAATCATATAGCACAGGATTCAACACTTCACATAATTAGGAATTTAATATTTTTACTGTAAATGACGAATTTCTAGTGAGGAGCAACACTAACATGTATACACAGTACAGTAGTTTGGACGAGAATGCAATCAATTGTTTATATTATTTCACTGTTTCCCCTTGTTTTTGGCATATTATTGTGAATGAATATTTGATTATTACTAAATTTATATTTTTTTAATAGTGAGCACTTATTATATTATAATTTGTTGTTTGTCAAATTTTTATGACAAAAGTTTTTCTCTCGTCATTTACCCAACAAAACACTTATTTGTCAGAAGATTTGGTATTATGCTTTTTTACTCACAAAACCACAAGTTTTTAATGTTTATAATATGTTGTTATTGATGATATTTATGTAATTTAAGCAAGAAGAAAAAAAATGTATGTCTCACTTTTACCAATTAGTGTTTCCATACTTTCTCGGCTGTCCCGCAAGGCTCCAATCTGGGTCCATTGTTGTTTTCTATTTTT
Organism: Agrypnia vestita; assembly: GCA_016648135.1. Classification (NCBI taxonomy): domain Eukaryota; kingdom Metazoa; phylum Arthropoda; class Insecta; order Trichoptera; family Phryganeidae; genus Agrypnia; species Agrypnia vestita. The sequence goes on from JADDOH010000230.1 coordinate 157,347, forward strand.
TTTAAATTAAACCTAAATGTAAAAAAATTTCCACTTATTTTATTTTATCTTACTTACTTGGTACCACAGATGTCACAAGGATGGATTAAGCGTTCTTCTATTGGATTATGGTGTTCAACATGTAATTTTAATAAAGTGGAATTTGCAAATTCCTTATTACATTGTTCGCACTTGAATGAAATTTGTTCATCAGCACTGTGTCTAGATAAATGCAGCTTGTAATACTTCTCAGTCATGAAGCTTTTTTTGAAAATTCCACATCTAACAAAGAGAACATATTTATAAAAAGACATTTCTATACTTAAAATGCTAATAAATAATGTCAAATTTTGCAACAAAGAAGATGAAAAAATATAAATTTACCAGTGGCGTGCAACGCATACAAGCAAAAAAGTGTGCATTAGTAAAGATTCTGGGAAACTAAAAAATTAATTGAATAATCCTCATCTTAAGAAAAGGTTGATTTAAAATTCTAGCCATAATTCGTCATACGGCTAGATATTTTTATCAATGTTATTAAAAAAGTAATTTTAAATTTGCGCTTTCAGTTATTCGCGGATGACTTAAAGCTTGGACGATTTTCATCGTCTTCGAGCAGATATATCAAATATACTCGTATGTGAATGGGGATGGTGAAATAAACTTATGTTTAATTTTTCCAAGTGCTCGGTTACATCTTTCACTAGGGCCCAAAAAACTATTCTATCGCTACAAAATGAACGACCAAAATCTGACACGAACGTCGAATGTTAAGGATCTCGGCATTAGATTTGTGAGCAACCTGTTGTTTCATGATCACATAGAGGCGGTCAGTGGTACCTAATGCATTGAGAATGTTAGGATTCTGCGTACAGTCAGGGTTTTCGAAAATACCCGCGTACTGAGAACTCTTTACAACTCCTTGGTGCGAAGTAGACTCGAGAGTGGCTCGATGATTTGGGGGCCACATGAGCTTAAGTACTCACTTATGGTAGAGAAAGTACAAAATAAGCTTCTAAGATATCTCTACATGAGAGAGTACGGGCGTTATCCTTGGCTTTACCCAACCGAGTTCCTCCAGGGTATGCTTGGCTACAATAGTTTAGAGACTAGAAGGAATTTGTATCTGATTACGCGTTTTTATCGATTGTTGCGCGGTATGATCGGTAATCCTGAAATTATGCGGAGCATTGGTTTGTATGTTCCTGATAATTTACCTAAGACAACGTCAGCATAGATTGTTTCACATTACAATATACAGTACCAACCTCCCAATGGTCGTGCCTGTTGAAAGAGCTACTGCTATGCTGAACAATATTACTCTGGACATTGATATGTTCCATGTCTCTGAGAGTTTCCATGTTTCCGTAGTAGGATTCTCCTACACCTTTGATATGAATGAATTTATATACGTTTGATATTTTGTTGTTTGTATATTTTCTCATTTGTTAATAAAATTTTGCGAATTAAACATATGTTTGTAATGTAAATGTTGTATTAAAAATAAATAAATTGAATTTAAATTGAAAATAAATTGAAATGACCACAATACGATTATGAATAATATTTATTAAAATTTATTTATTTTAAATTTCATAAAAAATAAATGTGGAGTTCTAGAAACTAAACATAAAAACCATAAATACATATTTGTGTTATAAAATTTTTACTTTTATACCTCTTATATTGAATTAAAAACAAAGTGAAATATTTGTTTGTCTTAAATTTTAATCTATTGTCAATTCTCAGCTTCCCTGATACATTTTATTTTTAGTCTTTTTTGTAATTTTTTTTTGGCAATCGGCCATCGATAAAGTGACATGACTATTAATTGGGCGTATTTATGCCGAAAGAGTCCAACCCAAAAAATGGAATTGAATAAATGGCTACTAAAAATTTGAATCTACAAATCTAATATGTTGTATTTTATTTATTCTAGTTGAGATATTTTTTTATGATTTTTATTGTAATTATAAGAAAAAAACTTTAATAATGAAAATATGCGTTTTATAGATTGGATTCTTTGTACATAATGTCTAAATGTACGAAAAACACTACTTGTTTTGTTCTGTGTGAGTTAGATGTATTCTATCAAATAGGAATGTTGTTAAATGCTACCTTTTTTATTCTGTGACTTGGATTTGTTTTCTAAAATTTTCATATAAAATTTTAGTATAAGTATGTTTGTTTGTTAAATCAGTTGTCATTTCTGTTTTAAGTTCTCTCTTGTATAATTTATTCAAGCCTTTTGGCTTGAATAAAAAGTGTTTAATTATCTTTGGTTCTTATTTAGTTTATATTTAAGAACGGTAAAACAATTTATGGACGTTTTTTGAAATTTATGAAAAATATTGAATTTACAAAAAACTAAAGCACATGAATTTATCGCAATGAGCTGTTCAAACCCGTATATAACTAACTCACTTTTAGCACTTTGTGGGTTGGACGATTTCTGCATAACCACATCCAATTAAGCTGCAGCACGTATTTCCAATTGAAATAATTCTAATTCTAGCTGAACTAAATTCAAAATTTATTTCTATATTCTATACTATATTCTTGTAATAAAGCTAACGTATTTTTATATATTGTGTTTTTATTAACATTACCCCCAAGTTGAAAAGTTTTCCACGCGTTTATATATACAGGTTGTATCAGAGCTAGTCCACAATACTTGACAGGTAGATTCCTGCTTTAATTATGAGTCGAAAATGTTCAAGCAACCATCACCAGTTATGGAGTTATGCAATATTAAAGTTTGCATTTTTTCCTATATTTCTGACTTATATATTACAAAACATTGAAAAAACATTACTGTAATTTAAATCAATTACGAAAAATTAATTCGTTTAAAAAAAAATGCAAACTTTAATCAGAACAGGAATCCACCTGTAAAGTATTGTAGACTAGCTTTATTACACCCTGTATACGTACAAAAGGCGACAGAGCACTCTCCCGACGAGGCTGTTATAGGATGTAGGATATGGGATAGGATTAATAGTTGTATTGAAACTCTTTGGTACGGAAAATTTCTTAATTTTTTTCATTTTTCAATTCAAAATTATTTAAATAAAAATTTGTAAGATCATTTTTATCATCTCCACGAGTCTGCCTGCAATGTTTCAGCTCGACTTGATATGGGAAAAGGGTTCAAAATCGATCAAAAAGTTTTTTCGGCAGACAAGCAGACGCTACGAGTTAAAAGAAAGTGAGTAATTACATTGTTTTTATCAATATTATATAACAGCACAACAAATACAATACGCTTTCAGCAAATAGCAAAATTTCAGCAAAACTCCTTTTTTCTCTTTTACAGATATCAACACGAGCTTTCTCTTGTTTAAAATTTTCCATTTTTCTAACTTCAAACAATTTAAAAATAATTAAGTAGGTACCTACCCACATTCTATCACTTCCAAACTATCCGAAGTTTAAAAAATGGAACATTTTCAATGAGCTGAATTTCTTCATTTTATAATATTATACATTATCTTATATCTATAGATGAGATAAGGCATTATATTTCAGCTGCTAGGCATGTTTATAAATATGATTTTGGCTGCAACAATCGTCGAATCTCAACACATCCGTTTGGTTCGTATTAAATATCCATTTTTTCAAAGCTCCAGACCATCTAAAAATGACCTCTTTATAGGCCGCGGTACAGTATGGGAGGTCATCATGAAAATTATTCAATTAATAATAATTTTACAACAAATTCCAGATACCATAGGGATTGACAGGATTTCTCTTCATGTGTTAATATTAAAACATGGTTCATTAAAAATAATTTTATTTCAAAACAAATATCTCATGCACTACACAATAATTGCAATGTTTATTTTTTATCTTGTATACAAAGGCATTATTGCTGGATTTAATATTATATAATAAATTGGTTTTATAAAAGCACATTGAGAACCAGAAAAACCTACAAATACCGATTCAAATTGTCGGGGTCTACTATTTTACTGGCATGATCGTCATCGCTCGTTTCGCCGTGCCAACATTTCCTAAAGGATAAGCAGTGATGATGAAAACATGCGTAATCGTATTTCAGTGAGGGCCGCATCTCCAGAGAGAACTGTACAGAGGTAAAGTATTTTAAGATGGCAAAAGATGGCAATTGGAGCAATGCACAGGAGCCAAGAAAATTGCTTTTGACAATATCGATTCGACCGTGCAAAATCTTATTTAGTGAATGAGTGATTCAAACACAACTGTTGTGAACTATAAAAAAAAATACAGATATTTTTTAATAAGTTTGATATTTTATGCGAATACAAAAAAAATCAGTCAAGCGACCGCCTCGAAATCTCACAAACAACCACCCCTTTGTCAACATTTTCTATAGTATTTTTGCATTTTTGAAGATCTATTTCACCAAAATTAAGTGATTGGTTAATTTCTGGAGCATTAGCAGAGACATTATCTATAGCTATTATACTCCGAAAAAAAAATCCAGAGGCGTTAAATAGCATGATCTGGGCAGCCAATTGATGTTTCTAAAATGAAAAATTACTCCTTCAATAATAGCAAAATAACTTTGTGGTAACAATATTATTATAAATATAGGGAAAACACTTTAGTTTAAACCACTGTCTATTGAATAATTAATACATTTCGGGGCAATGATCCCACCTTCAGAATACAACGTAAACAAAACACAAATTTGGAAATACAGACATAATCAAAAACAAAAAATAAATGTAAGGAAGTTGAATAACTAATTAGGCACTATTGTTAAAGCAAATTTAAAAGTAACTATTTGCAAAAAAGTGGGTGTATGTACTTATGAACACGCGATAGAAGTTATACTTCTTTGGCACCCGTAAATAAATAAAAATATTACCACAACCATTGCGACTTTCTCTGAGGTTTCGAAATTCACGTCATCGTCTGCATTATTTAAAAGCTGATGCCAAGAATAGCACAGTAATTACAAAGGTTTACTAGTGGACATTTCCAAACGAAGACATTCTGTCAAACCTAGCTGAACGCAGTCAAACATCGACAATAACATGAAATATATAAATCTGCACGAGAAGCCTCTTTTTGCCATTTCGATTATAGAGCTTAAATCGCATTTCTAATTTTCAATTTAATAACCAATCATTCGTCAGTTTTATATCGCTGAAATACTATTACAAGTGAATAAAATTTTGACAGTTCCGCAACAACCGTAAGCAATATTTGAACAATTAGTGGTCTCGCATTTCCGCTACATGCTGCATGCGTAGCTTTCGTTACGATAAGAATTTTACTTTTAATTGCACCTAAGTAAGTTCAACTCCAAAAATATTTTTTTACATGTAGCTTTCTGACGAAGGTCTCGAATGTTGATAGTGGTTTTCAACAAAATTTTCTCTTTATAGTGAGAAATTACTCGTTCAGAAAAATTTTTATGTACATAATTCTCATATTCACTCGATTTTTTAAAGACTTGTGTAGCCCCATTCTGCTGAGAATAGACATCGTCCAAATCAACCAAAAAAGTAAATGTTGATCGTAAAAGTAATCTATTAACTGCAACCAACTGACACCAGCTCCATTTTATTAGTTAATTCTCACAATTGCAGTTCGATTCTTAGTTGCGCATCGATACACTTTCATTATCGGTTGGTATAGTTGATATTTGCGAAATATCACATTTTTATTAACTTTTTGTGTATTATATATATACTATTACAATGGCGGGTTTATTGCCAGCTAGCAGTTTCTTCCAACCACACAATTTAGTGGAACAGTTGAAATCGGTTTAAGTATGGAATACAATCCATGGAGAGATCCATGCTTGGAGTAAGCCTAAGAGATAGAATTAGAAATGACGAAATTAGGCGCAGAACTAGAGTAGTGGATACCGTGGATCGTGTAACGAAGCTAAAATGGCAATGGGCAGGACATGTTGTAAAGCAGGATGCTACAAGATAGCCTCCCAGAGTTCTGAAATGGAGACCTTGGGAGAATAAAAGAGGCATCGGAAAACCTCAAATGCGATGGCCCAACGATATAGCCGCTGTGGGGGGAAAGAAATGGTTACAATAAGGAAGGGTGAAAGGATATGGAGGAGGCCTATATCCAGCAGTGGAGAAATGAAGGCTGATGAAGAAAAAGAAGAAGACGGAATACAATATTACAGTTACAAAAATAGCTTCTTGAGAATGAGACGAGTATGAGATGGAAGGGTTTAACTGAGTTTTAGGAAAGGCAAAATTGCTTTAGTCTACAATTAAAGATAGTAATGGTGTGTGATGAGTGAGGTGGTATGGCCACGTTGAATGCAGAGCACCGATCACATTGTTAATCAGGCCATCTCCATGGATCTTCCCTAATTACATCCAGAGGAAAACCAAAAAATTCATGGTCAATCAAAAGGAAGGAAGAGAAGAAGTTATGTGATATCTAGCTGAATAATTCAGCAGTATGAAGGGTGGTGAAGAATATATGACCCGAACGATAAAAAATATAACTATGTTTCAAATAACAGATGAGTTTGAAACACCTTTTAATCTGAAACAATGAAGATCAGGCTGGGGCCGTCTGTGATGTACTCAATATTTCTGTAATAATGAATTTGTGGACTCTAATGGTAAGGAAAAGAAAGCAAAGACGTGGTCCTAGTCCCAAGGACAGCAGGAGGCATGAATGTGTCCATTCTGCAGGTCTGAGATGTATCCTGAATTTTTTTGACATCTTGCGAGAAGGGAAGGTAACCGGATGAAGTTTTACGTGATGGACCACGTAGATGTGATCCAGCCTCTTTCATCTGTGGGATGCTGAGAAAAGGGGAGTAGCATAGTCAAGAGGGCGAGGCTTGAATTAAAGTTGTAGTCAATATGGTAATAGTAAAAGTGTTAATTATGTATTAGGCAGTCTAGATGCATATAAAATTGTTTCTTTAAGGAAAGAGCTTTAAATAAATGACAAAGTTGGTAATGTCAATGACAAACCATTGAATATACTCTTTAACAAATTATTGCTTCTTTATCCCTACAGCACATAACCGATAGCATGCGTCATGTTCTTTGTTGCGGTCACATAACTTTGTCTCTTTCTCACATAGTTATCGTTCTTGCACACTATTGACATGTATTGGTACACAACAGATCCTTGAGGTGTCTTGACCAAAAAATCGACTTCCGTAATCTCAAATGGTAAATGGAGCCAAATTAGTAATCGCAGTTCCTCAGATTGGAACAGTTTCGTATCCCGGTGGTGACCAAATATTTTTTCTACAGATAGATTTTTTTGTAAACATTTCGATTAGATTCATCTATCTTCAAATAATGTAACTTGAATGTATTGATTTATTATACTAATGAAAGATTGCAGTCTGTTGTAGTTTTTTTTTTTTTACTGTCCGTCTTAATTTCACAATTTTAATACCAAAATAATATAATAAAGTCATTTAATTCCACATATTTTTTGAAATAAAAAAAGGTTGAAAATATTATTTGATTCAATCCATTCAAGTAGGTATTACTAAATGTGTTTACTAAAGTTTTTTTGCGCATTATAAAGTGTGTTTCAAAATTATTCTATGTCTATATTGACATCAATTATTTATTTATCTTATATTCTAATAGCAAGATTATTTTATATCTTAAGAGCAAGAATGCACAATTTGCCAGTACATATTTATACTAAAAATTGCAATCATTTGAGAGAACTGTAAAAATATTGAATTAATATTATTAATATAATTTCTTTTTAATTTTAAATAAGCACCTTCTGACATAAAATAACAGTAAGGCCCCTTTACATATTTTAACAAGATTTGAGACACTGCACCCAACTCGATTACCAAGTTAATATTTTGTATAAACATGACGAGAAATTTAATGATTGCCATGAAATATTTTCAACACGTTCATTAAAATCAAATCCTTCTAGAGAGCGATCTGTTGGATGTGTTGGTGTACTATACAAATTGTATACCTCTTTTAATTTAAGAAAGACAATCAAATTAGTATGTGTAAGCCGTGCATACGAGGCACACTGTTACAACAAAACAATGTGCCTCGTACGCACGTACTAAACTATTGTCTTTCTTAAACGGAAAGAGGTCTACTTGAGAGTGAAATGTATTTATGATACTGTTTTATTTTGTTTTTAACTAAATACATACATCAATATGCTTTCATATTGATGTATGTATTTAGTTATAAATAAATAAAAAACACCGAATGGGGCACAGTCATCAAAAAATAGTTGAATTTAATCATCATAAATATATCTAAGGTAAATTCAATGTGGTGAAATATGAAATCATCTATATTGTATGAAAGCATAGTTAACTAAAAAATGACATCTCAATCGGGGTTCGAAATTAACCGGAACTAATTGGAGCACTCAGACAGTGGGATTCTCACAAATATACCTTCGTTCCGCGAGTTTCCGAAGAAACCAGATTCGAGCTAGTTCAAGGGACTATTTTACTCTGGGTGTGTTGATCGGCACACGGGGCTTGAAATTCCCACAAAATTCTGGCGTAGAACCAACGATAAGGTACTAGTATGGTCCCTATAATAAGTACGCAAGTGTGGGCCGTGTGAATTCCCTGATAATAAAAATAAACTTACAATTAAGTTATCAACCATTACTGACTAACATAATGGTACATAGATATATTTCAGAAGTCGTCTGTACAAGGTGTATCGTAGTTATTTCGGGAGAGTCTTCCTCATTCGATTTTGAATAGAAAATATGATTTACACATTGGATGAAATGTCGACAGTTACGGAGATAAACGACATCAAATTGTGCATTTTTTTCAATATTTTCCTGACATATTTTCTATAAAACGTTGTACTATCACAGCAGGAACTTATGTGTAATATTTCAAATTCGTTTGCTTTAATACACATCAAATAAAATGACAAAAACCTTGCAATTATTCTTTTCAATATTCTGCAATTTTTTCGAATGAGTTTTAAGTATTCAATATAAATTACTTTCACGATAATCTTATGTTTTACAAAAGATAAGACAGAAATAATGAAAAAATGCATACTTTGATGACGTTTATATCCTCACATTTTACCCAATGTGTAGAGAATATTTATAAGAAGATTCCCCCAAAGTTCTTGTTTCTATCTACAAGACTCTTTGTACATATATAATTGTGGGCATACTAATATAGAGTATTCATTATATCACAATGCGTTCTTCTTATTAAGCCTATGTACCTACTCAACAAATGTGAATATCTTGGCCACATCATGTAAATATCTTGGTCACATAATACGTGACAACTTATGTGATATTAAGGATATCGAAAGACAGAGAAGAGCTATTAATGTAAGGTCCAACATGCTAGGTAGAAAGTTTTCCAGATGCAGCAACGGAGTGAAAAGATACCTTTGCTGCTTATTACTTATTGTACGAATCTGTACATTAGTGAGCTGTGGTGCAGACACACTCTGCTGTCCTATAACTCTATGAGAGTGCAATACAACAATGCCTTAAGGATAGTGCTCGGGATACCCTGGCATTGCAAAGCATCTCAAATGTTTGCAGAGCACAGGTTCCATGGCTTTGCTGCTGTATGATAGCTAGTACAAGAATGAGGATGTGGGGGTCTAGCAACTCCATTATTCAAGCAGCTGCTATGTGGTTTGGCTCCCCAATGCATAAAAGATGGTCACTAATCACACTACAGAGACTGTTTTCAATGGTGATCAGTGAACTTTTTATTTTTACTTGTATGTATACATCTATATGGCAAGGTGAGAATTTTTTCATACTAACAGAAATAAAGACATATTATTATTATTATTAAGAAGAACGCATAGCGATGTAAGTGGCTTCAGGTGCTTTGGAAGAACGCACGATATGGCATTCAATAATACCTTAAATCATATTGCGGTTTGGTGCATTACACCGTGACCCTTAAATATAAGTATTATATTTATTTATATTTTCGTTCCTTCTGCTTAAATTATGTGGAGACTATAAGTCCCTTATTATTACCGAAACCACACTAGTACCTTGTTATTAGTTAAGATTTTTCAAAACATCTTCAACGCAATCATAATGTTGTATGTAAAAATTTGTTTTAGACTAAATGAACATCTTAATAATATTAAATTTGTCTAATTTCTAAATACATTAAATAATTTAGTTAGTTCATCTAATCCAATATTTCTTGCTGACTTAGTTAATAAATGAGGTGATCTAATGTGTCTTGTGAAATAAGTTATACGTTATGTAATATTTAAGAGGGAGAACGTCGTGTTTTGCGACTCAAAAAACTTTGAGAATAGTCTAACCAAATATCTAAATCTTTTTTCTCTTTCGGACGGCTATAAATAAAATTCGCATCGAGAACATGAAACATCTGTTAGCAGACAGAACTTAAAGAAGAAAAATTAGTCTTAAAGAATTAAATTTATTTCAGTAATAAGTACATTCATGTGAATCTTCGCATTTTAAATATCACTATCATTTTTATTGTTTCGTAGGTAAGTTTATAGAACTTCACAATCACACACATAAAAATTTTTTTTTTAGTCCTGGTCCCGAGATTGTTAATGTCCTCTGAAAGCGAAACGCGTCCTACAAAAGTTAAATAAGTAGAACAAAAAACTAGTTTGTTATTATTTTCATATTTGTGATCATCATCATAATTAATTGAAAATTGTGGGAGTGAATCAGAGGTTAAGTGAGTAATGATCAGAACTTTAACTAGAAATTCTCCCCAAATAGAAAAACGATTTCTTTGATTTTGTTCCGAATTACAGAAATATTTCGTCACTAAACCAACATTGATGAACCATGGATAGACATGCTTTGATATTTTCAATCGCTTTAACGGTGGTGATTTGAAAATATCGAATTGTTGCACATTTCGTAATTACTGCTTTCAGGTGCTTAGAATCCCTTGGACGGCGATTCGTAATAATGCTTCAATGTTAATACAATTACTGATTTATATTAGATTGTCTCGAATCTGTTTGAGATGCATCCTCCAATTTTTTGTATATATGTACCCGATACGTAAAAAAAAAATCTTTATTAGTTGACAGTGACTAGAAAAGTGGATGGCCAGAAAGAAATAGGCTGATCTTCAACTTAACGGACTTACTAGTTTAAAGACGCCGCTGGCTAACCCTTTAGAACAACTATTCGAACTATCTGCAGAGAAAGGTGGAAGAAAATCAAGGATATATAAACAAAAGAAACTAGATATAATTTCAAATTTATGGAATATTCTGGAAACCGGTCGAATACACGAGTATATACGAGAAGAGTCGAGAATGAAAGTTCTTTATAAAAACAGCACATCGCGCGCAGAATTCAACTGTGAAACCGCGCGTTAAACAACAGGCCCCGAGAAGTGTTACCAGAGACGGGCGAAATATTTTAGCGCAAATTACGGAATAGGGCTCCAGCTAAAGTTTGTGTCCAGTGGGTTTGAATTTGCTTAGGAATGTTTTATTTTGTTCCCCGCCGTTGCAAACCCATGATAATATTAACATAACCGTGTCACAATCATCACTGATGAGACAACCAACTGTAGAAAAAGAATTACTTGTAATTTTGAGCCACTTTGTAATCTCCACTAACATATTATTCATAGCCAAAAAATATGTGTTTGTTAATTAGACTTAAAATACTACAATTTAACATTATGCTTCTACAGGTACATATATTGCTTCATTCTCTCACTGGTTACAGTCAACGTAATATAATATTTCATAGAATCACAAACTCTGCTTCTAAATTTTGTAATTTTCATTTATTACTAGTAAGTGAGATAGGATAGATTTGATGACTTTATAAACAAAAGCTACTACAGTTATCTAAATCTCAAGGGCGGTAATCAAATGTAAAACTACACCCTGATTATTGCAAATTGAGTCGTCTAGTTTCAATATCTCCTGTTACAATAAAACATGTAACATTTAATAACAACCATTTGCTTATCATTTTTTTTCTCAGCTACTGTCACTGAGTACATTCCATTGGGTTTCAATAATTGAATGCTATTTTATTTCAAACATTTTGTAATAATAAATTTAATGAGTATGCGAGAAATGCGTGGCTTTTAATTATGAATAAAATAAAAAAATTATATTGTGCAGATAGATGAAATAACAAACAAAATAATTCGCTTTATTCCACTACCCAGATAAAATATATAAAAAGATGATCATATTTATAGGAACACTAAGCAGGCAGTAAATGTTTATGAAATTCACCAGTTATATTACGAATTTTATTTTACAGTATATTTTTTTAATAAAATTTACTCAATTTATTTTTATTCTTTTCTTAAAAAAACCCTTCAATGATTTTTTTTAATTTTAAAACTTACTTTTTTTAGTACGACTCGGGCTACAAGACAAGGCAAGCTTAAGCAATATCGAGTCCACAGTACGAACTCTGAATAAAAGTATTTACCTATCATATCGTCTGTGAAAGTGCAGTACCGTGTATAAGCGTAAGTATTAACAAGTAAAACATGCTTTTATACGCAAGGATCACCCCTGGAAATCGCTCCAGAAGAAGTAAAAGGGGCCATACAACAAATGAAAAAACAACAAGGCCCCAGGCCCAGACGAAATACCAACGGAGGTCTGAAAACAACTTGGAAGCCAGGGAGTATTCTGGCTGCATAAACAATTTAACAAACTGATCCAGAGCTATCCAATACCGAACTCTTAGTGAAATAGTTTCTTGGTACCCCTCTATAAGGGAAAAGGAGAGGAGACGTTAAAGACAGCAGTAATTCCATAGGTATGAAACTAATCTCACAGATCCGAAAAATTTGGGAACGAGTCCTGAACAATTGACTAAAATAAATAATTACTGCAAATCAATGTGGGTTCGTGGCCGAGAAAATTACATCAGACGTAATTCAAACAATTCGTATAATGCTAGAAAAGGCAAAATATAACCAACAAAATCTATACATGATCTTCATAGCTTGCGAAAGCATTTGATCATGTGCCGCAAAATCTGATTTGGGAATCACTTAGGCATCAAATAGTACCTGAGCACTGTATAAATCTCATCCAAGATATGTACAAATCTGCCACTACCCAAGTCATAAGCCCTACAGGCAGAGAAAAAAGATTTGAAGTCGAAGTTGGAGTACATCAAGGCTTCACACTTAGCCCAATGTTGTTTAACACTACCATAGACCATCTGAAAAAACGCTTTTAAAGAGCACTGTCATGTATGCTGACGATGTTGCTCTAATCTCTGACGATGTAGTAGATCTCCAACTAAACTTTAACTCATGGATCTAAGCACCGGAAACAAAGGGTCCTAAGGTCCTGCATCTTCGATGGTACCACTGACGCCAATAACATCAATATCTCCATTGTTCCCATGACACTTCCCACAGTGATACAATTTAAATACCTAGGATCAATTATTAGTAATGATGGAAAAATTGATAATGATGTTACTCACAAAACTATGATAGGCTGAATGAAGTGGAGACAACTAACTGGCTTAATGTGCGACAGAAGAATGCCTCTTAAAGTCAATGGACAAACATATAAAACGGCCATTAGACCTGCTGTTTTATGAGTCAGAATGCTGGGCGACCACCAAACAAGCCTTTATAAACAGCATACAACAGAAATGCGTATGTAACGTTGGTCAGTTGGTGTCACACTACTAGACAAAGTTCGGAATGAGTACATAAGAGGTAGCTTTACAATAGTCCCGATTAAAGACAAAACTAAAGAGAAACGTCTACAATGGTATGGTCACATCCAGAGACGCCCAGAAGAACACATGGTGAAGCTTGCCCTAAACCTGCCAACGACGAAACGCAAACGTAGACGACCGCCCGCCACTTGATTGATGACAGTCGAAAAAAATCTAAAAGAAGATCAACTCGACGATAACAGCACGAAACCGTGCTCAATGGTGAAAGTGGACAAGGAAGGACGACCTCGAGTATACGGGACTAATGTTTAGTAAAAAAAAAAAAGAAAAATATGATTTTTTACACTTTTTTGTATACATTCGTAATCGATTTTTTAACATCACTCATGCAGTATTTAAATATTAAACACTTTGTTTTAAAGTTTAAAATAAATTTTCGAACAACATGTTCTTCAGCTGTATCTGCGGCTCTTGCTTGTGAGTGTTGTGAGTATTAATTTAATGTGAGTGACGTGATTATTAATTTTAATCTAAATCCTGTCAAAAATGATTTAGTAATGTACAGTCATCCATTTTGCGTACCTAAATGTTGAAAGCTTCAGAGCTCTAACTAGTGGGGAAGTTGGTGAAAAATCAATTACAAGATTCCACCACAACAAACAGAAAAAAGCATGTAAGCAAAATATTTGTTTTTGATGTCAACAGTTTTTTGTCATTTTACAAATAGTTCATGCGCGTTATTTCACTTTCACAGATGATACGTATCCAAAAATAATGTCGTTTTTCTTGTTGTTCTAGCCATTTTTACAATTTCTCCAACTTGGAGATCATCCCAATTTTGTCTAGGCTACTCTGAATGTAGACCATGGTGCATCGTTTCATTAGAAATTTCTTCAAACGATAGAGGTGGATTACTTTCCACTAATGTTCTTATAAATTCATTATCAAACTCAAACTATACATCCTCGGCGTGGTTTGTCTAGAATATTAAAATTATCTTCTTCGTTAAGGATCATGAGTTAGCACTCCTCGAGTTTCGAATGTATCAGTAACTCTCATCGGCAGGTGAAGATATTATTAATATATGTCGATGAGTGGTACTGATACGTTCGAAACTCGAGTTAACTCAAGTAGAATTATAACAATGTATAATTTACAACTTATCCTTAATAAAGATCATAATGAAACTAGAAAGTATACACTGTATCTATTAATAGGATAGAATTATCTTTTTTAAATCTTACTGGTTTACATGTACTTATCGTGGCCAAAAAAAACGACATTTTTTATCATCACATTTTTGATTATATATAGCAAATTCACATTATTTAATTTGGTTACAGTCAAAACCACACACAAGTGGTAATAATTGTTTTTCACAATTCGCTACTCTTTTTCTACAGACATAATATCCTTTTAGTATAACACAATTTGTAAATCCTAGCCGAAGAGGGTAGAATCACAAATGTATTTGAAATCAGAAGTGATAAATGAAATGGAGATATCATTTTCCTTTTCACTGATTCACGGTACTCGCTCAACTGCTTAACAAACATGAACTATATCTCATTAAATGACGAATCAAGTTTTTAATATAATGTACATAGTAACATTCCCGAATTTTCTAAAAAAACATATTTCTTATTGAAAATCTTCCATTTTCAATGCTCTCCCATTAGCTTGTTCTAGAATTGTCACACAATAAATAACATTTTCAAAATTTCATTTTGTCAACATTTTTTTAAATAGTTTTTATCTCTGAACATCAACTTTTCGGATTCCTTCTTCGTCACAAAATTGAGGTAACGTTATTTTAAAAAATTTTAACAATTGCTTCCGAGCTTTTTTCTCCAACTGTAAGATAACAACACAGTCTATAACAGAATCGATAATATGTATAATAAATATTTATTTTCAGCTTCCACCGGGTAAGGGTAGCTGGACGCCATTTTGTACTGCTTTTCTCAGGAGTGGTTGGGGAGCTAATCGGCGATAGAGACGAGGTTATCGAGTTCCGAGTCGCTGTCGCTGTCATGTCACCTGGCTATGTACACCGTGTCTAGGTGCGTGAGTCTGGAGGGCCTGGTCCCTAGGAGCGGTGTGGCCCTGCTCCGCCTCTTGGGAACAGCTCCGCAGAAAGTGGAACGGCGCGCATACATCACGAGACCTAGAATGTGATAAATGTGAAGTTATCAATATATAATCATATAATAGTTTTAATAGCCCCAGAAATTTTACGAGAATAGTGGTTGTTTCGTCTCCAAAATCATATTTAACAATTTGGCAATGTATTGTCTTATAAATTTGAATATATTTTATATGAATTTTTGTTTGAATTAATAAAGAATATGCGTTTTATTTATTTTTAACGAGCAAGTACTCGATATATTATTATCTTTATCAAGAAAATTTGAAAACACAGAACGTGAAAAAATGTAACTAAGGAGTTCTCATGTTTGTTTTAAAATTAATAAAGTGACGGGTATAAAAGGAGAATTTTTCCGAAGATTGGGCCTCTTTTTCACATCATTCGTTCGTCGTAGCTATGTCTTTTGATAGTGTTGTATTATTTTGATAAAGCCAGTCTTCATATAAATTCTCCTTTGTAATCTGGTCTACAGAATAAAATTGTGTTTCAATTCTCTCAAACGAAGTTTTGAATCGGTGAATTTAATAAATTTTTAAATCAGATCTCAGGAAGCGGAATGTTAATCTGAGGATTGAACATATATTTCGTCTTGCCCGGATTTGGATCTTGCCCGATCTCGGGAAGCGGAATGTTAATCTAAGGATTAAACATATATTTCGTTTTGCCCGGATTTGATAAGAAGAAAACCGGGCGGCTACAGAGCGAGGAAAAGCGAAGAGAATCTCGAGAAAATCCAGACTTGTTTATTCGCAAGTATTCTGCTGTTATATGAACAAATTTGAGTTGAATTTTGAAACTGAAGTTGCCCCATGTAAGATGTAAATGGTGCAAGATTTAATACCCAATGATTGAATTTCACGAAACAGTTTTGTGGAGACAATTTTCGAACGGATTACCAATTTCAACAACATTTTTTTTCTGACGAGGCCCATTTTCGTTTGAACGGGCATGAAAATAAGCAGAATTGCAGGTTTTGGAGCAGGGAGAACTGTAAATATAGAAATACTGCGCAAAAACAAGCACAGAAATACTGCGCAATGATTCAACGGATCAAAAAAAGTTTTTGCGTTTTTATACATGCGTAGATCAGGCGAATATCCTAAATGCACCATGAAGAACTGTTGAGAGAATGCACTTACCGCAGCCTCGAGTCGCGAAGACAGGAAGGCTTAGTGATATTGAGGGTCAGATTCGTAAGAAACGTGACTGGCTCTCCGAATTTAAGGTCTAAAATAATGATCCATTCACACCAAATAACTAATTGCGTAATCGCAGTCATGCATTATTCCATATCCACCTCACACTACACACTAACTATTACGACATTTAGGTATAAAATATATAGATGTAAGCTAATATGGAGCAAATATTTTTCAACATGTTAATTTCTTCTATGTTAAACATATATTAATGCGTAGTTAGCCTCAATTTGAATAAATAAATATACCAATATGCAGTACGAATGTAATTTTTATTTTAGTTTATTTTTGGGAAACATACAGTACAATTTTAAAAAAATTTATATAATATCAAAAAAAAATATTCGTTTAGACCAGTGAAGTTTCTTCGAAGCTGGTAAAAAAAATTAAATAAAAAACAATGATAAAGAATATGTGATAAATAATAAATATTTCAAAGATTTAAATTATAATAATGCATAAAATGGGAGGTGTGGGAAGAGGGAGGGAATGGGATTCAATTTAAGAAGTATCAAATTTATTTCAATAATCATAAATGAGATTACGGAGTTTCATTTTAAATAAAAGCAAATTGTCAGTAAAAATGTCTAGATTATTTGTAGAATTTAACATATTGTATTTTGAGGTGGAACGAGTTACAAAGCAATTAGTTTTTAAGTAATTAGTCCTACCAAAGTTTGGGTAAAATAAATTCTTTGAATGCGCTGAGTATGTAGGACAACTTAAACGTATTTGCTCTAATAAATAGGATGAGTCAACCAAGTTATTCAAGATTTTATAAAGATAACTCAGATCTTGTATGCATCTTCGATATGATATTATGGTAACACTCGCTTTCTGTGTATGAGTTGAATTCTAAACGGGAACGGAAATTTAAAATATTGAAAAATTTGTGTTGGATATTTTCAAGTCGCTCACTGTATGTAGAATAATGAATGTTCCAGACTACTGATCCAAACTCCAGTTGACTGCGTACAAATGAAAAATATAAAGTGATTGAAAAATATAAAGTGATTAATGTACCTATACGGTGAATAATAATGAATAGCCACACCATAACGCGTAGTGTGCAAATTTTAAACGAACTGAGCGATCGTGTCGATGTTTTTAGTGACGTCGTTGACAGCATCAGACAAAAGATCCCATCCATATAAGGTATTTACCTCGTGACTACAGGGTAAATGAAGCAATTTATCACAGAATTACTGAACAAATTGGTGCACAAACCTGCAGCAGTAAACATGAGCAGGGCCGGCCAGGCGTCCGCCAGCAGCGGGGCCGCCAGCACGCAGCACAGCAGGCAGCACGCGCTGCAGCACAGCACCCCCGCCGCGGGGACCCTCGCGGGCTGCCACCAGTTCAGCAGGACACCGCCCACTAACACTGCAAGCAAGCCGTATCATCCCTTTACTTCAATTTGGGATGGATGCGTCGTTCCATCCTTCAACCGGGAGTCATCGGTACAGCCTTGACATTAGTGACGCAACGAATACGATTATTCGTATTCGCCGAATATCGTTACGATATTAAAAACAAACTATTTATACCTGAACGCAACCAAATTACGGTTTGGCTGTGCACCGTGTATCCGAACACACCTACGCACTCTGTAATCGGGGATTCCCCTAACATTGAACGAATGGATTTGTTGAGTTGTCAAGTTGTCAATTGTTATTTATTTCACAGTAAAACACGAGTTCTTTCATCTAGTTTTGTTGGGTTATTAATAAGGTTAGGTGCTCATTTCACATAGCTTTTGTTTTGTAATACGTATTGTTCGTTCCATTTTATTTCCGTTGTGTGTAAAAGTGTTATCTCTTTTAAAATAATTTCATGATAATAATGACATGACCCCTCGTAAGCGTGATAAAAGTGATATTTATTTTCGACCGCTGGGAATGTACAAACGGATAGAAAAAATGTGCTTTTTGAGCAAAAATTTGCCAGTGATAAATTTTAATTATTAAATCTCTTACTAAAAAAGAAAACCAGTGTATTATGTATTACCTTGTTAAATTATTTGTATTTGTTTTCGCCGAATAGTAGGTTTGATATTCGTATTCGTGAAAGTAGTATTCGTTGCATCACTACTTGACATGAAACCTCTTTTGACAGTAATAGGCATGATGGCAGATTTTAAAATAATCTTCTATGATGTAGATACACGTCTACTATCACCGAAAATAATATTATTTCAGTAATAAACTTAGTTTTTACGCAAATAATTTCATTTTCATACACCTATTTTTAATTGCGCGTAAAAATCCCCACAGGTGTCACAGCGTCTGCGTGACTGCCTATGACAACAGTTCAGAGACACGGTGATGGTTACTTAAGCGTAACGTTATTCGCTCTGATCGGTGTTTCAGTTAAAACGGCCGAATGCAGAATTTTATACTTTTATTTTATTGAAAATCTTATTAATCTCAATGTGTATATTAAAACTGGATCATTTTCTTTGAAAATATCTCCTTCTCTAAAATCACTTATTCTTTAATACTATCATCATGCATATTCTCACTTGCTTCAGTAATGTTACTCCTGTCAACTCATTTCGGCAGTCTCGGTTTTTGAGTCACTCTCTCTTAAAATGTTTTTAGGTTTTCGGCCGTTCAGAATCTTCTGGTTTATGTTTTCTGGAGTAATATACCGCAGTTTTAGGTTTCAAGGGTTGACGAGCACAAACGGGCATGCAAACTCGGTCATCCAGGAAAATCACCATCGTCTGAGTAATTTCTGGATCATCATCATCGTCATTCTTGGCACAACAACCCTTGGTGGGTCTTGGCCTCCTCAATAATTTTCCTCCACTCATCTCGGTCTAGTGCCAGCTTTTTGGATACCGGCCATCATTTTGCATTCGAACCGAAAATCCTAGAAAAGTCTAAGAATCGCCATCAAGGAGTTCGTCTTGTCACGGAGACACTCGAGATCTATAAGCACCCGGTGAATTTAATAGAGATGATAATCTTCACAATAGATGAAACGTGCGTATAACACAAGACAACTCGTGACAATTCTTCCGGCACGATATTGCTTTCCAGTACTTAACGGAACACTGATAACGTTTCACCCTTCTTTCGACACGGTATTGCATGGTATTAACCACAACATCAACACTCACAACAACACCTCAGCCCTGATGATGGACCCTGCAATGGGATCCAAAACATATTACCCCAGAAAACGCAAACCAGAAGACTCTTTGCAGGAGTCTATATTTGGTGTAGTCACCAAATATAGACTCCTGCAAAGTGGATTTATATAAACATGTAAACATAGTCAGTTTGTTCTTGACACTTCTTGAATGTCTTTAACACCGCATTGTAAAGCGAATGATAAACATAACCAACTGACAAAATGCTTCTGTCTAGTTAACCTTCATGTCTCCCTTCACTAGAGAATCATCCTGAAGTATTTGAATTGATCGAATAAGTCAGCTGGTCGGCTTAGGGCCTAGGAGATATATAGGAGAAAGTTAAATTAATAATCAGACTAACCAGGTATAGCAGTGTACACTACATTGGGCTGCGAGACAGCTACTCCTAGAGAGAAGAGAAAGCTCGCTCCCACAATGATGACAGCACCGGCTGTCCCACGCTTGCCTGATGCTGCACAGGGTACTCCCAGTAGCTCACCAGAGGAGTCTGGTGTCGAAGACACAACCTGAAACAAGAAAATAATTAAACTGTATCCTTTGCTAAACTTTAAAAAAATAAGCATTGCTTATTCTGTTTGGAATTTCTGAAGTCATGTCATTTACATCCTGAGATATAAAGTTTTGAAATATACAATTAACCGTCAAAAAATTATGAGAAGCCATATTTTTACACCCTTTTATTTAGCTTTACTTCCATTCACCCACACGCATTGAAATATGCCGAACAAAATCGACAAACTGCCATCATAAAAAGAATCAAAAATCCACAGGTTTTTGAACAAAAACAAAATACTAAAGTAGTGTATTCATCCGTAAATATTTTGCCATTTCTTGGGTTAGTTCTATTTCTGCTGATAAAAGGAAATCACGAAAATGAAATTTACAAAAAGGTTGTTGATCATGGCAGAAACACAAGATGCGCTACAAATCAAATTTTAACAATACCAAGAATAACAAACAAATATGGTCTAAGGACACTTGAATATCGAGTTCTAATGTTCTTGAACAAAATACAAAGTACCTTTCCCTCAGACCTAATAACTCCAAAATCAGTGTCAGTGGTTATTAATAAACGACATAAGTTGAACTTATTAATATTGAATGAACTTATATGAACTTATTAATATTGAATGATGTGAAGTGTATTATTATGATAATGACAATGAATAATTAGTGACTTGTATATGTATATATTTTTTCCTTTTATATTCTTAATTTGCTTAAAACTTTTAACTTTGTACTCAAAATTTCTTTTTTTTGTTTTGTACATTATTATTTATACAGGATTATTTGTAAAACATTAATTACATCGCAGGACTACATTCCTGCCTTGATTATGAGTCGAAAATGTTCAAGAAACCATAGTTATGGAGATATGCGATATCAAAATTTTCATTTTTTTTCAATATTTCTGACTATTTTTTTGTAAAACGTTGAACTTTCATTACAGTACCTTATATTAATTACGAAAAATTCATTTTTTTCAATACAAATTAAATAAAATGATAAGAACTCCGCAGAAATTCCATTTGGAATTGGAAGGTTTTTATTATTTCATTTGACTTGTATTAAAGGGAATAAACTTTTCATATTCGATATAAGTTAAAGTAATGATAATTCAACGTTTTACATAAAATAAGTCAGAAATATTGAAAAAAAAATGCATACTTTGATGTCACATATCTCCATAACTATTTATATTATATGGTTGCTTGAACATTTTCGACTCATAATTAAGGCAGAAATATAGTCCTGCGAGGTTATTAACGTTTTCCAAATAACCCCGTATAAATAATAATTTGAAATAAACATTAAAACCCTAAAATTTTATGACAATGTGGATCAAAATGTTGTGTTTTTAAAATTTAGGAATTTTAAAACGATGTGTTTTATGGTATTTTTTTATTGTATGGTATTTAAACTTCAGATAAATTTCCTCAGGAGTATGAATTATGTTATCATGTCAAGTGTTGAATATCTTTCAGCTCCTTAAAATTACCGTTATTCGGTCCTTGTATTCCTTGACAACTGCATCAATGTCTGTTGAAGATTCGCCTTCGCTCGAAGTGTTTCCGTGTTCAGACACTTCGGAATGGTCTGACTCGGCAATTTCTGGTCTGGTAGCTGCGTACTCGTCCAGCAGAAGGCATTCCCTGTCCTCTCCACCTAGAAGTATAGCATTCAGTTTTTACAAACACTAGAATACCAAAAACTGAAAATAATACAGTCACGATCTAAAATCAACAAGGTCTACACTCGGTCGGGGGTTTCCGAACGAATTAAACGATTTGAGAAAGATCTGGAAACCGATAGAATACGCGAATACATACTAGAAGATTCTAGAAATCTGGCATTTATAAATTGCGTCGCCGTTGCGCTGACGAGAGACAATGAAGTGAAGCATAGAGGCGACGTGCTGTGCATTACCAGAGAGGGGTAGAACTTTCTAGCGAATAGTAATCCAGCTAAAGTTTGTGTCGAGTGACTTTGTTTTCTAAAAAATGTTAAATTTTTTAGAAGTGTTTCATTCGAACCTCACCGCAGCGAATCTAATACTTTCACAAATAGACAAATAAACCTGTGCAATCGTGCCGAGATCCACCGTGCACAAAATAATCACCCCAGAGGGTGGTAGTTAGGTTACCCTTCCTACCACCCTCCCAGCTGCCTTTAACACCTCATAACGCGACATCTATACTCTTGTGAACTGTCAGAAGATTTTTAGGTTCCTCCCATTTCGCATTTCATTTCACTGCCGAGGAATTGGCGTTTGTCAAACATTTAAACAAACAATTTTATATACAATAAGTTTTTTTTACATTTTACTTATTATTAATAAAGAAAAATAATTTAAGTAAGATTTAAGACTTGAGAAGTTTAGAAAGAAAGGAGATAGCTTACTGTATGTTTTCGCTTCTTATTATACTAGATATTGAAATACATGTTCTGTAATAAGTTGCCTGAGTTCCTAACAATGAGTTACATAGGTTTTCTGTTAAATTATTTTTCAACTTAGGTATATATTCTTTTTTGATGTAATTTGATGATTTTTTCCTTTAGAAGTGTTAAGTTGCCTATCTAATCCTGTTGGCCATTCTGTCAGTTGTTTCCTCAATTGATACTTGGTTTTATTTGTTGTCTCTTTTGGTATTTCGTTTTAGATGTATGGAGCTAATTAGATTTGGTGTCATTGCTTAAAAGTTATTTTAAATTTCAGTACCTATCTTCTACCATTAGCTTTCTATTATATTATTTCTCTCTTATTTGAATGAGTCTAAAATTATGACCCAATTCTCGCTACCCCTCAATCATCACTTCTTTCACTCCCCTCATATTTAACATCTCCAGACGATACAGTCCAGCATTTGTTTGACCCGGCCGCAGACTCCATCAAAGAGTTTTCCCGAGATCACCTGCACAGTTGTGGTCAAACACCTGAGCACCTTTCTCTCTTACAGCAACACGGGGGAGGAAGGATGTTGATGAAACCATAGCCTTACCTTTCCACGTCTTGGGGTCTGTAGGTCCTTGGTGCCTGACGGATCGTGGCAGGAACCAGAGCCCCGCAGCCAGGCGGGCCCCGCGCGAGGCTCTCACGACAGGGGGGCGCTGCTGCGCTCCAGCCAGCCGCTTGTACCGTACATCTGTTGACACAGTAATTGCCGTAATTATTATTTGTACAAATACTACAATCAACTGTGCCGACTTTTTGATCTGTTTTACTTACCAAGCTGCTTTTTGGAAGCGCAACAGTTCAACGCAAAATATGCAGAGGTTTAATTTTTTCATTGCATTTTATTTTATTTAATTTAGCACAGATACAGGCATGACGCGCCCGTAAATTTTGTTCATGATGATATAACTTATTGTCATCTAAATATTATCATACACAATACTAATTTCTTTAAGTCATAGATAACATTTTAGTCTACATGTAGTCAGTACATGCTTTGTCTGCGCGCGTGTTTGTCATTATTACCTAAGGGTAGTGATAGAGAAACCAAAGGGTTTCCAAACCAAAGAAATAAATGCATCACTTTGACTCCTTTGCATAAAGATGCAAAGGAGACAAAGTGACGTATTTATTAGTGAAATGGCTTAGGTACTCACTTAGTGATCGAGGGTTTGAGACTCATTCCAGGAGAGCAGAAAGTTAGTTCTACTTTCAAAGCACAAGCGTTTAGATGCTGTCATAATATAAAATGGACTGATAAAGGATCTTATTGCTATCTCTGGCTCAGGTTAAGTCCCGAAGCTGGGCAAGGACATACAAAAGTAATGTTAAGTAAAGTTGATGATTGGGATAGATGGATAGATTAGATACCTAGCCTTTGGAAAGCTCAACCATATACTTAGAAGAGGCTACCTTAATAACTCCGGACACTCAAGAATTGCATCATATTTGAACTGACGTGCGGAGCGCAGAACTTTTACAAGGTAAAAGCGTTGTGTGGGCATCCAAATGGTTTCCTTCCTGTCCTAGCTGGGAATCTTCTACGAAGGCCAAAAACATACAAATGTTGTTTAAATATTCAATATACCCGTTGGTTCCTCCACCACGTTTTCTGGCTGACACCGGAGATGCAGTAAGGTTCCAGCTTCCAATATCCACACCAACATCTGTCCAGCGCCGGTCAGCTTCACCAAGTGCGTCATGGGGCAAGCGAATGCCAAGATGGCCGACAGACTACCTGATGAAATAAATACAAATATATTTGTAAAAAAAAATACAACCGAAGACTTACAATCAGTTATTAAAAAATATCCCGGGTAAATTTTAGACAGTCTTTCGTCTTTCTTCTCAGCCACATTTGTTCTACTGCTGGACATAGGCCTCTTCTAAAACCTTCCAATGTTTTCTATTTTGGACTATTTGTTGCCATCTTTGACCCACAAGTTGGATAATGTCATCTGTCCAACTTTTTTCTGATCTTTAGACAGTCACCAGGGCAGAATTAGGATGATTATAATATTGTATTGAAAATATTGTGAGCCTTCATATATGGAACCTTCATTAATATTTTAATAGTTTTAGTCCACATTTTTATCGCGCGTAACTTAGGAACACCTTCAACTCATATTACGTCCTTATTTTTTTTTCTATGAAATTCATTTAAAATCGAGATATTTGTTTTTCAATTGATGAATTTTTTTTTAATGTTTATTATTATTATATTTATTTAAGGTCATAAGAGATCCTGATAGACAGTCTTATTCTAACGTTATAGCACAATGTATAAACAATTTGACAACAATTACAGAGTCATGTTGTAAATCAGTTATATGAAATTTAGATACTGAAATAAAACGGATATTTATTTGAATTTACAGCACTCTAACGACCCCGAATGTAGAAAAGAGTAAAAAACCTCCACTTAGTGCATACAATCTACGGCCGCGTAAGAAATAATCAGTGCGTCCTTGACCCTCGCGGCGAGAGAGCACTCTTGAAGACTGTGATTTTGTACATTTCTATACATCTATGCAGCTCATATAAAATATTTGTTTTATTTCAATACCTAAATATTTCGAACAACCGTAATAAGAACCTTAAACCTTTATGTTATATGAAATATAAATTCCCCGCGCAAGTGTAGAGGACATAGGTTCCAAGGTCAACGCGGCGTAATCAATATATATATATATATATATATATACCCCATGTTTCCCTATCCGCCAAGTTTTCTCCATAACCACCCACCGGTGGTTATGGTGGTGGTGGATAGTCCTCGGTGTCACATCGAAAATATGCGAGTTTGGTGGTGGTGGCTGTGCATGAGTGGGAGTGGGTGAAGAAAATGTGCTTTTTAGCACATTGTTTTGTTATGGGAAGGCCGCAAATGCTTCAGATTGTTTGAAAATAGGCACGCTGACTGTGTCGGTAAGTCTAGAAGATTCCGAAAAAACTAGAAAGTTCTGGAAGGAGAAGGTTCTAGAAAATTACCGACAGTTCTATAAGGTTCTAAACTGAGTGGCGGAATCTGTCGGTGTATCTAGAAGGTTCCTGTACATTCGAATTTCTTGAAAGTTCTGGAAGGAGAACGTTCTAAAAGGTTCGCAAAAGTTCTATGACGATCCAAACAGTGTTCTAAAAATCTACGCGTGCGAAGCCGCGCGGGCACAGTAGTATGTGACATAAAACAGTCGGCGTGACAGAATATTGCGAATTTTGTTTATCTCGTTCTGGCTCTGCGAACTACTTTAATTTTATTAATATCGTACGCCCAGGAATCAAACACATTTTAAGTTAATTTTGCGTGAACCTACCGGCGCTGAAGACTGCAAGCACCTGGCTGCCGGTGGTGGAGCTCTCGTAGGTCAGCACCCGGGTGAGCACCTTCCAGTTGGGGCCGGCCATGGTGACCAGCAGGCCCACGGCCTGGGGCAGCACCTCGGTCATGGCCAGCGCCAGCCCCACCACCGTAAAGGAAGCCATGGCGGGGCTCGCCCAGCCGGGCGGGTGGGTCTCGAACACCTGAACCAGCGGAACTGCAGACTCGCTGTATTCCCTGCAATTTACGTATACTTACTTGAATTTTCCAAGAACAATGAATATGTTGGAATAAATTAACATTTAAAACGTTTCAATAATAATAACTTCTCGAAATTCTCGAACCAGCTTTTGGAGACAGGCCAAACATTTAAAAAAGTAAACGATATTGACATTCTTTATATAAATAAAAAGAGGCCTTAGATTGGATAATTTAGAGATATCAAAAATGAAGAAATGCATGAAGGCCGAAGCCAATGTAATTAATAACTAGTTGAATTTTACAAATAACTCATGACGAATTGTCAGTCTCCCGCACCCCAGCCATAGCTGTAGCCACGCCCACGTTCAAAAATTAACTTGTTCACCAAGATAAGTAATGGATAATTAGTAGATATGCGTCCGTCCTGACAAAGATACAGTGGTATCGAAATCGATAGACGTAAAGCTAACCAAAGGGTTTATTCAAAGTTTTTAGTTAATTGAAATTAGATGATAGTCATTGTAATTTATAAGGGTTAGTTTTTTAAAGATATTACTTTATTCCAGAATGTGGGGAGGTTCGTGCAATCCCACACATTCCATATAAGAGTAGGTACATACATACAAATAAAAGAGAAAAAATAAAATCATATAAAAGAGAAGAGAAAATAAGAATAGTTATCAGTATTAACATGAAAAAAGAAATAGAAATATATCATATAAAAGCGGCTTTAGCGAGCGATGGCATGTCGATTCTGAGGTGCCAGTATCTTTCTCCAGTGCGCATCAATGCTGGATGCTGGTGTAAGGCGGGCTTCCAGGATAAGGATATTTCCGGAGCTGTACATCCTTTCCCTCATTCCTGCCACCCATTAAACGTGAAAATGAAATAAAATACATAAAAACCGTGGTAACGGCTTTCTTGGAAAGATTATTTTATACCATTAGTGTTTGGTTACTCTGGTTCATGTGTTCATATTGAATGCAATATTAAGAATACCTGTAAGGGACGAGGAAATTGAAGGCGGCCGTGATGGCCATCATGCAGGCCAGAGGAAGCAGCAGCAGGCCGACACATGTCAGCCTCCTCAAGGCCGTTCCGCCTGCAGGAAGAACGGCCGGAAAGGCGTAAGTGCAAGAGGCTGCAGATAAAATTAACTGAAAAAGAAAGAAGATGTTTTTAGTATTCTTGCTTAACGTATTTGGACGTAGTCTTGGTATTTTAACCGGTGACACGCTAACCGTTATTTGAGATTTGTATCCGACTGTATCGGTGATTGGTAACTGATATTTCGAAATTCAACGGGCAACCATCGGCACTAGATACGAGTTTTAGCGATCAAGTCGGCGATGGTTGCCTCTGGTAATTCTGAGTAGTCCAAATCCAAAGCCACGAAAATTCCATTAATTTCAATCACTTTTAGAAAAATGGAATGAAACATTTAAAAATCATTTACTTATTTTTGGTGAAATATATATGTATTTATTTTTTATTATTGTGTCATTGTTTGAAGAGGTAACACCACAATTTACAAGGAGTTGATTTAATGTTTTTTATTTATATATATTCAGGTATACTTATTTAACATTATTATTTAATTGGAAAATTTAAAATAAAGTAGCCGCGCCATGTTTAGTCCCGTGAAGCTCCTCCGCCATGACTGAGATGCAAGTTTCCCCGGTGCACGTTTGTCTGAGACAAAAAAAGATGGTCATGTTTATTTTGAAATGAAATATCTTAAATGTAGCATATGGATTGTTTAATGCGATAAGTCATTTCTTAATAACAGTCATTTAAAAAAATTAAAGGATTTTTTCTATTGCTCTCAAATAAAAAAAAAGGATTTTTCCAAATCAGATATGTTGCATTTTAGTTATTTCATTTCTTAATAAGCACACGGCCTTATTTTCTGTTTCAGATAAACGTGTCCGGGGAAGGTGGCATCTGAGTCACGGCGAAGGAGATCCACGGGAATGAACACGACGTCCTTTTTTTTCTAAAACTTATTAATTCATTACATGCGCTTTTCGACTTTTCGTCGTGTCGTGGATTTAAAATCACTAAGCTGTTTAAGGACGATAATATTCAGCTTTTTATAGACGTTTCAGTAAAGTCATCAAACTTAAATGCCTCTACGAGTATCTACACGATAACTCCCAAGGAAAATAAATATATTTACCATTCAAATGTTTTTTTTTTGTTAAATATACTGCACTTAATTCTACTTTATAGTAGTTTGAATTAGGGAAATATTATTTGTTGCTCTGAAATCCAATTGATCTATTGTAAATGTGCACATTTTAAAATTAATGAAGTTTATTTTTATGTTTTATCTTTATATTAATTATTGCGTTTGTATAAGTTGATCTACGGATAAATTGTAGATCATAGCATACTCAATTAATATTTGGTATTCAATAATAGTATTTGATCCTCTTTTTTAATTATTATCGTAAACCTAAGACTATTTTTAGCAATTTAAGAAATATAACTGAACTGAAAGTGTCAACTAAAATGGGTTAGGTCAGGAAATACGTAAGCACAAAAATTTGTCAGTCAAAATTTAAATAGACAATAAAGTATTTTAGTTAAATCGAATAATAATAAAAATGTGTCTAAATTTATTATATTTAAGGCTCATTTCTCTTAGTTTTGGGGCCCTACAAGTAACTATCAAACATGATTTCTACATCTCAAACATATTTTTTGCGTAGCTCTAAACAGATTAAAATATCGATTGAATTGATCTATTTTATGTCTCGGAGAAGGAAGATCAATCATTAAAAAAGATGACCGTTTAGATTTTTTTGGTTTGCTGTTTTTGCAAATTTAAAGTGATCATTTAAATACATGCCTTTGAATTAATACTTCAGATCGTTTTTTGATTAAATTTGTACTCTGGCAGATACGTACCCCATTCCATCCGTTGGGGTGAAAGCTCTGGTCCTGCCAGTTGTTGACGTTGGCACCCATACTCCCGACGACGACGAAGAAAATAACCCCCGATACTACCGACGTGATCAGAAGTACTGTGAATGTTGAATGATTCTGAAAAATAAATTATCACGATTGAAACATGTTTTTCGTCGTAATCGTAAAACAATGACGGATGTGCAAAAAATTCCATATTGACTTTTTGGATCGTTAAAAAGGGAAAAAATAAGTCATCTTAAGTGTATAAAAAGTGTATTTTTTCTCGTTAATTTAACCGTCGTTATATGAAGTCGGTATAACGACGGTTCTGATTCGCGATCGTAGAACAATTTGCGATCGTAGATCAAAGAACAACAAGCAAGTGTAAAAACGTCGTTGTACTGCGCTGACTATATTTGAGGTTTGAAAGGTATCAACTTTAAATAACCAACCCAAGATTCAAAGGAAAATCTTTTGTAGTTATCGAGCTATGAAATAAAGTGTCTTTATGTAAATAAAACTTCAAACTCTCCTGCAAACTTGAGAAAAATCACATCCGTCATTTTTCTACGATTATGACGTTTTGACTTTGCAAGAGCGATATAATCGGTGCAAAGAACCTCTACCTATCACATTCTATTTCGCTTTCTTTGTGATTAAATTTGAAAGGAAACTGATAAGGTTTATTTTTTTTCAATATTCTATTTCCAAATCAAGCTAAATTGATTGTTCTATGAAAATAGGACTGACTTTCTGGTGTCTGGATTGGGCTCGAACCACCGACCACTGGATGGTGAACCCTGCTCACCAGGCGTAGGTGTAAGAGTGAGAAAGGGTGTGAAAAATGTTGTTATTTTTGCACTGTGCTTAAGTCTTATGCAATCAATTTTTTTGCCACCGGATACGTAACATTTTTGTTCCGAAGGTAAATTTTCTACGATTTTTACGATTTTAATTGTACTGTCAGAATTATAAAAATTAAATGTTGTTTCTGGATATTATTTCTTCAAAACGAGTCTGACATGTCATTTATCGATAATCATATTACGAGAAATGTATTAAATTAAATGATTTAAAAAGAATTGCACAATTAATATGTTTTTTAAATTCTAGGTGGAAAATGAAAAGAATTCAGCTTTAAATAGTACACGAGCATCTAATACGGAAGTCAAAAA
This sequence comes from Agrypnia vestita, assembly GCA_016648135.1. Classification (NCBI taxonomy): domain Eukaryota; kingdom Metazoa; phylum Arthropoda; class Insecta; order Trichoptera; family Phryganeidae; genus Agrypnia; species Agrypnia vestita. Next base: position 188,021 of record JADDOH010000230.1, read on the forward strand.
AAGGTAAACATTTAGACATATACAGTAGGGTGGAGTGAAAATGTATGGAGAATATTTTTTTTCCTATTTTTGAAATAGCATAGTGGTAAAAAGTTGCCTATGGATGAGTAAATAAAGTATGTTAAATAAAATTTAACATATTATAACGGTTTGAGGTGCCCCAGCACAAAATAATTTTTATAAAAAGTATTATTTCGCCTATTTTTGACAGCCTCAATAAGATGTATTAACACCTTAATAATCTATTGGAATAGTATTTTTCATGTTATTTGAAACACATATTTTTATGTAATTATAAAAAAAAAATATTAAAAAATTAGGGTTTATAGTGGCCCAAAGCCTCTTAAATCAAAAATAAATCAAGAAATTTGCAAATTAAACGCGATTCACATTCATGAAATATTTATTAAAAATTGTTATAAAATAGGCAAATTAAGTAGAAAGTTCACGTTTGGTATTATAAAAAGGCATCATCTGACGTGATGACAGTCTGGCCCTAATAAAACCATCACGTTTTTCCTCTCCACATACAGCACCTGAAGCTTCAGTTACGAGCTTGATGCAACGCTCCACGGCTTGAGTTTGACAGAGAAAGAGTGCTATATTATTTTTCGTTCTAAGACCACTTTCTACAATTTATTTTAAAGGTTCAGTATATAAACTTTTAGTTATAGGTGGCTCAGTAATAGTAATTTGATTATCGTGCCAAACAATGATATCGGTATAATGAGAAGCATTGAAATTAAATGATGGAACTTTGAATTTTCGGATTCCTGTGACTTTCTCCGACCTTGCTTTCAGAATACGTTGGCAGGCCAGTTGCCGTATCACTTTGTTGTCATCTGCAAGCATGGCTATAAGAACATTTTCTGGATGACCAAAATATTCATTTCTTTGTATAACTGGATTAATCACTTTCTTCAAACTATCGTTTAAATAGCGACTACAATTAATTGTAAACCACAAATGCTGTGCTCCATTTACACACGAAGGATTGCATTTGATTTGAAACCACATTCGCTCATAAACTTTCATCACGAAATTGGCTAATATAAGAAGATTCTCTTCCGTATCAGTCTTTGTGACATATAATCGTAAGATCCTGTTCGCAGTCGTTAGCCACCTGGAATGGTTCCGTGAACCGGGTTCTCTATTTGCCAGGTCAGAAGGGAAAATACCAGTGCTAATGGCCGTCATTATGTCAAGTAGATATGTTTGATCGGTGCTTAGATCTTTAGTAATAACAGGAAGCGGCGTGGGCATAGCGGAAAATTTCACAACTGGCTTTTTTTCACATTGTTGCAGTTCAGATCCTATTGGCCCTGAAAAACATCGAAGTCCTGTAGTTTGACCATCCAAATGTAACAAAAAATGTCGTAGTGGTAATTCTTTCGAATGAAGGGTACAGATAAACCATTGTAACGGTTTATTTATCTCTTCCTCTAACAGTCTAATGACACCGCCTTTAGATCCAGTATTTACTGCCGTACCATCACAGCCCACTACAGATAACGCACTCAAGTCAACCGATTTATTATTTAAATATTTTATAATACTATCTTTGATTGCCCTAGCTGTTCCTGTCTGGACCGTGATATAACCAAAGAAAACACTTCCTGGTTCTGATACAATGACGTAATGATCTTCCATTTGCCGTTTTCTATATCATTTATCTCTTTTCTTGACTGTTACCAACGTTTTGTCTTTTTTACCATTAAATTAAAGACCAGGCATTGGTTGATTGCGGCTCAAGTCTTGTAAAGCAGATCTTTTCTTTGCTCTTTCCCGCCGAACCTTCGAACGATCTTTCACACTACTTTGGTCACTTGGCGTAATAATGCCAACGTCTTTCAGGACAGCAGAAGCTATAATAGCGGCAGACCTATTAGAAACTCCAGTATGATCGCAGGCAAGAGCTAAAGATGGTAGACTTATACGCATGTGTTTAGGAGGCGGCTCAGTAACATCTTGTATCTGTTCTTGGTTGGGTAAGGCGCCGGTAAAGGTAAATTATCAGAAAAGCTGCTGCTGCTACTAGTGTTGCTGCTACTAATTATTTCGTCAGCTTGAGAATGAGAACAAGAACGTATTTCATAATTTTATTGCTGTTTAAAACGAGATGACTCAATTTCTTTTTGTTCTTGTTTTTTCTGTATTTTTTGTTGAGGTTACATTAATGCCTCCGATAATCATTTTTCTCGTAGTTCTCTGATCTATTAAGAAATTAATTTCCTCTTTCGGTATACGACTGCTATATGACTGAAGGTTGACTCAATTAATGTCACATTTGACAGTTATTTAATGATTTGGTGCGTTCAAAAATAAAAGAATAACTATTTCTACGATTTATGTAAAGTTTAGCATTTGGTTTTGCAGTAACGAACATTGATAAGTTTTGTCCTAACGGGGGCACCTTTAAATGTAAACCTAGAGAAAAAATATTATCGCATTTGCTTATTGTGCCTATCACGCAGCTTTTTGCAGGTATGCCGTAGTAAAAGTTAAAAAAAAAAAATTCACTCCACCCTAATATACAGTCGTACTCATACATCGGATGTCCTCGGGTGTTTCCGTATATGTCAAATGTCAGCGAGTAATATCAACAATAAATATTACGTCTTTTCTTTCTATCATAACTTTTCCGTATTTTTTTCATACATATTCACAATGTTTATGACGAAATGTACGCTTACTTGATAATACATTTAAATTAACCGTCAGACTCGTCTTGAAACAGCACGATCAAATCACGGAAAATCTCGAATTTCAAACATATTAAATGAATGTCCTGCCTTTATAGTTGTAATCAAGATTATCAAAATAAATGTGTAACTTATAGTTTATGAATCTTAGAAGCTTATGCTGTATTCTTTCAATTTTGTAGAAATTACAGTTACAGGAAGGTGACCAAAGAGTGGAATTAGGTATATTCGAGAAAGCTTCTGATTCAAATGATGTATAGGTCTTTCCACTTAAGAAAGACAATCGAATTAATATGCGTAATCCGTGCGCACGAGGCATATTACTCAGGCTCCTAGAGTGCAACTGAGCAATTCGAACGGATGAAATTCATATATCGAGGAAAGCCACCCGCTTCCCCAAGACAGCACTTTGAAAACGTCGTAGGGTTTTTTGTTCTTGGACTGGAATGAGAAATCTACACCCTAATGGAGGTCTTTTCATTTAAGAAAGACAATCGAATTATTATGTATAGGTAAGCCATGCATACAAGGCGCATTGTTTCATTGTGTCGGTGTTTATACCCACACAATGAAACAATTGTGTTGTTGTTTAAGGGTATAAATTTCGATTGTCATTCTTAAATGGGATGACGTATACGACGGGGTTACTTGCAATCTTCGCACTGTTCAATTAAGATTATTTATTTATTGTTGGTGTAGAACATGTCTTTCTCTACCGCCAATCAGGTCCTCTTCATCATGTTTTCTCCATAGATATCGAGAATCACGATGAAGAGGACCCTGCGGATGATGATGGGGAAGTACCTCGAGGCCGCACATGAACATGAGGCACAGCACGGCCAGCGCCGCCACGGCCAGCGGGTCGGGCCAGGGCTCGGAGGCGGGCGGCGCGGGCAGCTCCCCGAAGAGCCAGCGGCGCGCGCGGCCCCCGCTCAGCGCGTCCAGCGTGCCGCCCAGCGCCCGCGCCGCGCCCGCCAGCGCGCCCAGCAGCGCCAGCAGCCGGCACCAGGCGCGCGCGAAGCGGCCCAGCGCGCGGTCCGTGCCCGGCTCCAGCGCGCGCAGCTCGCGGCTGCAGTATCCTGGAAGCGTCACAACTCTTAGGGCTTCTTCAGACACATCGAATAAAATTGCCAACACCCAAGCTTGGCAGGAGTTGGTGGAGATATTTGGAAATGGTGAAACACGTTGGAAAAAAAGAGTATTTTAGGTAAGTAGGTATTTATTCACCAAAAATGAACTGACAGAATGATATTTTTGTCTTGCCATGGAACACGGCCGTCGTTCACAAAGTAATGAGCGAATTTATCTCTGATATTCAAAGATGAGAACGGCACCGGAACTGTCAAACTGACGTTTATTATTCGCGCGCGTACACAAATCACTTATTTACCACGACTGTCAGAACACATGACACAAATCGCGCGTTTTGTAACGCGCGATTTGCAATCGTACGATTCCCGCGTGTCTGAACGAGACCTTAGTCATTTCGTGGCAATATTTCGTGGTGCAACATTTTAATTTAAAATATAATTTTTATTTAAACCTTGTATTATAAGCACAATATTTGAGTTATTTTTTGCTACTATAGTTTTAAGAAGAGCAGTCCCTCTTATTATCATGTCGTTCGAGTTCATTGAATACTGCTAATTTTTATTATGTTTTAATTTTTAATTTCATAAATATTTATTAAACCCAGAAAACTTCACATTGTCACATTGAAAATAAACTTTTTAGACACATTATGCATTAAACTGTACTTTTCTTCCTTATAAAAATAATAAAATAAAATAGTTAATAACTAACTTAAATACAAAATTATAACAATCTATTTGGATAGAGCAGGGAGCCAAGTGAGGCAGAGGGATTTTTGATCATTAATGGAAACAAGTCAAGTATCGTAGAAGTGTTTATTATAATATTATTATTATAATATGATAAAATAAAAAAAAATTCAGAAATTTTTTATTTAGGATTTCGACGGTTTTCGAATTGTTCATTATCCATCTTTCACGAGGAACCAAGTTGAAATTGTTAATCAGAATCCACATTTAACATAATCCATCACCTAAATTACAAACATTTTTGTATGAATAAATTATTTAAAAATACGATTAGTGCGCCTAATTGTAGACTAACGGAATAACATTATATTTAAAATATTCGAATTAATAAAATGATTTTAATTAAACACGTAATATAACTGTTTTTATGTATATAGATAGTGTTATCATACATCGAAATGTGGTTGAACTTTATTATTCATTTCAAAAAACTGACCTACTTTGTATAAACCAGATTGATTATTTTAAAAGTCGCCTAGTTTCGATACCACTGTATTTGTCAAGACGGGAGCATAATAACTGTTACATAAATCAAATATATAAAGAAATCAATCGTTGGGTGGATGCCTCACCTCATTCGTCGATAGGGCATGGGGTGGAGATTCTTCTAAGTAATTCTTTAGTCCGGGTACGCTCCTACAACGAAAAATGTCAACGAATTTCAGGAACTTATTCCCAATACGATGGACGCGTGTTATTGTTGAATTTAAGGCACGGATATTCCTATGGGCCCCAACAAAGAACATTTCGTGTTGGAGAATACGTCGAAATGTTAGTTTCAATTATAAATATTTTTTCTTTCTTCATCCCCTGTATATAAAACTAATCTAGTCGGAAGCCTATCAATTGGACAATTTCATTACTCGTGTATATTCATTAATTTAAATATTTCAAAACAAACTATGATCTTTCAATTATTCTATTATTATAATGGCAAGATTTGCTTCAGTACTATCAAATCAAAGAATGTGGGAATTGACGAAATGCTTAATGATCGCTATAACGACGATCAAAACACAAACACAAATAAGCTTGGCTACTTGGCGTTTTTTCGCCAAGTTTAGCAGTCAATTTGGTGCTATTTTAAGATATAATGAAAATCCTTACAAACCAATAAAATTAGAAATGATTACATGTAACAACACACAACACCAATAAATTGTTAAGTATGCGATAATCTATATAATCTGTCGAGTCACAAAGCACAAAAGCCTTGACGGAGGTTTAAGTATTAATACACCATATCGATTTTCGAAACCTCATATACTGCTCAAAGCTTTTGAGGACTTTTGTTGCCACTTTTAAAATTTTTACATAGTCTAAGAAATAATAATAATTAGACTATAATATGATGATGGTTTTATATGATTCTGACGGACATGATATTCCTATATAAAATTATTAATCCCCAAATAGACAGCCCTGGTTTTCTAGCCGTACAACGTTTCAAATTTCGCTTTGGATAGTTATTTTGTACTTGCTGTAAACCCGTAAAAATCACTGGACATGAAAATAATTCATAACAACCCTCGCATGTTAAGCCACACACTGATTGTACGTCGCCCTCTAATTATCTTATGTTGTGATTCCAGTGAGTTAGGGACCAACAAACAGAAAGACAACGAAATTAGATTACGAAAATGTAAGAACAAACAAAATCATATTCCCTCATCATTGTCGAGACTATAGTAACTTGGCTTTGTGTACAATGAATTTTTATTTTATGCTTGTTAATTGTTCAAAGATCAAGGATGGAATAATCGAAGATGAAGGCGACATGAAACCGTTACAGGCTTCTAACTGAATGGCTCGCTGCTTGTTATGAAAAGAACTCGCTGTAGGTGATCACTGTTTCGTGATCGCCAAATTCACGCTATTGGTCAAGGTTGATGCTTGAGATATTTGTACCAGTCATAGACTAGGATTTTGACAGCTATTCAAAATCCGTACCAATTAGAAAGGACCGCTCCTTCAGTTCGATTTTATGTTTTTGGGATAGATGTCACAGTTTTATTTTTCATTCGACGAGCTACCGGAAGAAATTTGTTCTCGAATGTGAAGTTCGCGGAAGATAACTTTCGCAAAAACCTTCGCAGAGCTCTGCCAAAACTACCAGGGAAGACTACCAGTGCAGTGAGTACCTTTCCAACTATGTAATATCTGGTATATTAGGGATAGAAGACAGGGATATAGGACAGAAGATAAGAACACAGTATTTAGAATATCGTGTTTTTATCTTCTGACCCAGTTTGGTAATACGAACCTGTCATCACCCACCAATCACCAACAAGCTTTTCAAACGTTCTTTCTTAAATTAAATTTAAAAAATATCGTACATAAAACATTACAGAAATACGCAAATAATACTTTTATACAACTTTATAAATGAATTAGCCGATTGGCTAAGCTTTCACGAAAGCTCACGGGTGAGTTGCTAGCTGTGGATAAAATAGTATTTGAAGAGTACGTTGGACTTACCAGCCAGCGCGGCGGTCAGGGCGGCCATGGGCAGGGCCGGCAGCAGGGACTTGCCGGCCCCCGCCGTGCCCAGGGCGCCCAGCCAGAGGGCCCCGATGGCCAGGCGAGAGGACCAGCCGTCCCTGGTCATCGCAGGGGCGGATGACATCGTATCTGGTGAAGAATTTCCATGCGATTAAAGCGGTCTTTAAGAAAAATGATTTGGTGGAAGATTTAGATATTTATTTGTAGGGTACGGTGTATCACTAACCAGAAAAAAATATTTTGACAACGAAGATTTTTGGTTGATTTCACTAAAGAGCACACAAATGAGCTCTAATTGCAACTCTCAATACTAATCAGTCTTTATTAACCGTTATGTCACTACCCGAAATTTCTCATACTAATTGCCACCCAAGGTACCCGGGTACTCAACCTGGATGGATGTTCCCCTGTGCATTATTTTTTTTGTATCTCACAAATTGATATTTAGACAGTTGTCAAATAGCTTCTTAGAAGGTCACTACTTCTCATAGCAATGTCCGTCTTCCCTTTATTTCCCCCCTTTCAAATAATTAATATAATGGGTATCCAAACGGATAAAAGCACCTGATGTTTATGAATGAAATTATTAAAAAATTTAAAATTTATATAAATAAATTTTGTAAACACTACTTATTTATTGAAAAAATTTAACATGTTTCGAAGCCAATGGCTTCTTCGTCAGGATTATAAAAAAATATATATTTGAAGAAGAAGAAATTATTTAAACCTGAAGTTGAAAATGGGTACCCGGGTACCCGGGAAGTAACATAAGTGTTAACTTGTGTGAATAGAAAAGTCAACTAACTAAGAGTGGTTAGGACTCTCGCCTCGTGATCCAAAGGTCGCGGGTTCGGACCTCACTCCAGATCAGCAAGTTAGTCCTATTTTCATAGCACAAACGTTTAGCTCAGTTTTAAAATAGTAATAATATTGATGTGACACGTATCCCGTGTTCGCATCTCTATTAAAAAAAATAAAAATAAAAAAAACTGTTAGTGTTTCATTCTCCAATCTAAAGTGTCCTCTTACCTCCAGCGTGGTTGTGTTAAATGTGAGTAAAATTTACTAAATAATTATTGTGGAGTGTTTTAGCTTCCCTATCGTCTCATAGGGACGACAAGGCGGATCAGATAACACACACCGGCAATATAACAGCAATACACCGCGCGATGTACATAACCGATGGCATGCGTCAGGGACATTGTTGCATTACTATCTGACATATAACTTATCTCTTTATCGGTTACATAAAACATCGTTGTAGTGCCATGACAAAAAAATTGGCCTATACTGGCAGATTTTTTTTTAATTAGTATTATTTAAAGTGTAACATACTCGCTTCTTTTTTATATTTGTTACATACATTTATACTTGTTACACATTAAATCTTTTAATCTGTAACGTATTTGCTTCCATACCTACAACTCAAATAAAATAATTAAAACCTTAACTTACTGTAATGATTCAACTTTTTGCAAAAAATTAGAAATATGGGAAAAAATGAAAACTTTTATATTGTATATCTCCAAAACTATTGACGTTAGGTCTTGGTTGCTTGAACATTTTCGACCAATAATCAAGGCAAGGATCCACCTATAAAGTTTTTCTACTAGATATGAGGCACCCTATATATGTATTTTTTTATTTCCTTAAGTTTTATATTATCTTATGCCGAAAACTCTGGCTAGTAATGTAATCAACTAATATATTTTGTTATTTATAATAATAGATTATCAGAAAGAGACTTCTTAAAATTATGCTTTTATACGTTCAAAATTAATTCACAATCTCGAAAAAAAATGTTTATTTGTCTCCTAAAAACTTGTTTCAGTAAAATTGTATATTACTAAGTAACGGTTGTTTGATCAGTGGTTTTAGTAAAAGTTAGGAAAAAAGCCTACATTTTTGCGAAAACAGGATGTTTAACTGTCGGAAAATGCAAAAATTTTTGCATCACAATATTCGTATATTCATAAGAACATAACTAATTAACATTTCTTCTGATGATTATAAAATTATCTAATTTGCAAGATATTTTTATGGCTAAAATCGTATAACATCTATTTCTATTTCACAAATTTATTTATATGGTGGTTAGGGCCTTGAATAGAGTGCAAAAACTATCAGTATATCGTCCTAAATTAATGTATTGGGTACCAAATCTGCTGTTCATACTGTATAAGATTTTTCTGTACTAGGTCATCAAAATAAGGTTAGGTATGTATATTTTGGCACATACGAATATCGCAGTAGGAATATTTAGCTGCAGTAAGTTTGCCGAAAAATGGCTTTACCGGTAAATCAGTAAAATTTGAAGTTAATACCGGTATAACAGTAATTCACCGATTATTTTAAAATATTGTGACATTAAAGTATAAATAATTCTTCATTTCTTCGTGATACTCCAACGTTTTACAGAAATATTGAAAAAAAAATGCAAATGTTGATGCTGCTAATCTCTTTATCTGTTCAAAAATTCAACAATTTCAAAATCAACAATTTTAATTTTCAACATTGAAGGAATAAGACTCTTCCAAATTTTTTGCTGTATGCATTTATGTTTTAAAAAACAATTTGTTATTCTGGATAATTTACATAGGTGACAACGATTTTATAATAATGAATATTGTTATTTTAAAATGAATACTAAAAAAAAACATTTAGGCAATATTCCTGATACCAGCTATTTAATCAAGGCACAGAGTACTGTGTTTAAAATACGTTGCGTCTTGATTAAATATACATCCGATATTATAATAATATTATTAATGAGTGTGACTGTCTTAACCAACAAATGAACCATCACGGTATCCTGAACTAGCTCACGAAGATAACAAAACCAAGGTCACTAGATTAAAATTAAAATAGCAGCGTTAAAGTAAATAATAAATAAACAAAACTTTTAAAAAATACGAACTTTCGTTATTCAGATGTGTTTCTATACTGCGCAGGCGCTAGCCAAAAAGTATATAAATAAATTACTTTTGAAATGCGCAGTATCATAGCTGGTTGCTAGGTATCAGCTTTACTGTAAATTAATAATACTATAATAAAGAAATATCATATTAAGTTAGTATATATGTTAGAATTTTTAAAAATGTTATAACAAGCAAACTTACCCCTGATTCTAAAAAATTTACACAGATGTATTATTTTCTGTACATTTTATCAGCATTGCACCATTTATGTAAAAATCCAACGCACATGTTATGAAAGCTAGCGTACCTAGCAGCCTTTGTTCTTATAAATAATTTAAAATAGCAACCACTTGGTTATTTATCAACGATCTATTTCACTAAAATCACAACGCATTTTCACAAAATATCACGCCACTTAGATATTTTATAATAAGACAACATTTGTTTAAGTAAAGTAGACGAGATTGATTGAAGTCTTCACACTTTTCTATATTTATTGGTTGTATATCTTAATCAGATTCGAGGCACATTTAACTAACAATGAAGTGACATAATAAACGTCAAAGCGGGTGTTATTTTTAGAGTTATTAACATTTTAACAAAGCCCAAACAAAACGCATCCGTCGCTCGTCGTGAGGCGTCCGTTGTTACGATAAAATAATCAATATTTTCCGGTTTTTCTTTGTCGTGCAGGGAATTGTTAACATTACGAGTTCGGTCAAATGAAGTGGCAGAACGCCTGTTGTCAGGCAGCCCGCACTACACTCCGCGCGGGGGAGACGCCAGGCTGTACGGCGTCCCTGTCTGGCGAAAATCGATTCTGCGCATTTTGTTCTTAATTCGATATCAATTTGAATTTATGGATTACGCACCAAAGCGGTTTTATGCGGATTTCTACGATTTGGTGTTTTTATTGAAATCGATACAGATGGCAAGCCAAGGAAAATAGTATCGCATGTCAAAATCACGCTATCGCTTTCTTTGTAGAAAATTTTGAAAGGAAAGCGATTCATGACATCGAAGTGCCAATTATCATTGAAATACGAATCCAACTAATGGTTCTGAAAGAACAACAAACATATTTTTAAAAAAAGATTATTCGCAACGTTTCGTTCCTTAACAATTAAATCATAAATATAATTGTCAACATGTCAATGTCAATAAAAATTAATTTTTTACCCTTCTCTTTTGTTAGCTCTTAATCAGTATTCCCAGGTCAGTCCTGGTCCTATGATGAGGACGTCCAGCTCTCTTTCCATCTCTTTGGTGGTCTCCCTGGCGGTCGGCGCCCCTCTGGAATCCCGCGCATCACTGCTCTAAGAAGTCTCGTTTGGTCCATTCTCTCAACATGGTCCCTCCAGAAACGTCTTCTCTGCCTGTTATATCTAAAAACGTCTTAAAGTCGCAGGTTCTGCGGATTTCCGCATTGGGTACTCTGTCTCTGAGTTATTTATTTAATGTTATTATAAATAAATATTACAAATAACTAATTACAATGAAACCTACACTTCGAAATATAAGTAATTTTTTTTCAAAAAATGTGGCTCGACATACGAGCAAACTTTATCATAAAATTGATAAATGTCTTGCTTTTTACGCAAACTGCCTAACATGAGAATTCTTAATTAAGGTAAATTATAGAAGTCTCACAAAAACGAATGAGAAACACGTAAGGAAGTCTTTTTCTACGACCTGTATGAGCCGGTTTAAAGAACTGTGTTCTCATAACAAACCTACATATAAAATTATTGTTACAAGAATTCTCGTTATAGAGACCGTCACGTCATCTTGATGTGCGTTCAGTGAATCAAGAAATTCTTTAAGAATTTCAAGATACAGAAGATCCAGTTAAATTTTATGTGGAGGCCCAAAAGGTTGGTTTACTCGTATTGCTTTCGTTGAGTGGGTCAACAATTCGTGAGTTGAGTGGAGGACAATATTCAAGAAGTGTTGGAAAAACAGCACCGGGAGATGACCACCGAAGAAATAATGTCTGCATCACTAGCAACAGCGTGCGGCTACAGAGAAGAGCTCGTCTGAGGAGGAGGTAAAAGAGGCTGAGAAATCTGTCACTTCAAATATGATTAAGAAGACGTGTAAAATATGGGAAATGGTGAAAGATTTCCCAGTAAGGCTGTAGCAGTGCGAGAGATTAATCTTTTCAACGACAATGCGATGTCTTCTTCTTCTTCTTTTAGTAGATTTAGTTAATCTGTGCTACAGAAAACTACGCCTCCTGGGATGACGAAGTCCAGCTATCCCTCCATCTTTTCAGTGGTCTTCCTGGTAGGCGTCGTCCAGAGGGGATTTCATTCGCTGCTGTATGCACGAGTCTGTCACTGACCATTCTGGCTACGTGATCCCACCAGAATCTCCTTTTGGATCTACTCCATCGGCTACGTCCTCTATTTTGCAAGTTTTCCTTATGTCTTCATTTCGGACACGGTCACGTAGAGTTTCTCCAGTAATGGATCTCAGCACCTTCATTTCAGTTGTTCTGAGGAGTCCTTTGGTGCTGACAGTGTCAGCCCGCGTCTCTACATCGTATGTCATAATAGGTCGCACGCATGTCTTGTATATTTTGACCTTACTTTCAATATGTATATTTTGTTTTTCGATTGAGTCGTTGAAAATGCGATGTCATTTTCATCAAATCCTCAAAATGAGGCAGGTGTCACTACATAAGTTCCTGGTTAAAGTTACACGAAAAGATAAAGATTTTATTGAGTCATTGGTGATGAATGATGAATTGATTTTATTGACCCATCAGTGATTCCAATATGGATAATTAATAAATTTTATTACGTCTTGTATAATTAATTTAATTATTAACAATATATGAAAGTGTATATATATTTCATACTTATTATATTGATATGCTTGTTTTTGGACCT